>JACFYI010002957.1:478404-498844 GCA_014898755.1 Handroanthus guayacan | reverse complement strand
TCCTCTATGACTGTCCATCTGTTAGGGGATGAGCAGCAATACTGAATAGTAATTTCATCCCCAGCTACTCTTGTAGGGTTCTCCATAGTCTTGTTATAAATTTTGGATCCCTGTCAGAGACAATACTATGAGGAATCTCATGTAATCATATTATCTCCCTCATATAAATCTCGGTGAGCTTCTCAACATTATACTGGGTTTTGACAGGTAGAAAATGTGCTAACTTTTGAGCCTATTCACCACAACCCAGATGCTGTCACATCTACCTCGTGCCATAGGTAGACTTGTTATGAAATCTATGGTGATTTGTTCTCACTTTCAACTTGGAATTTGGAGTGGCTATAACTCTCTAGACGGTCTCTAATGCTCTGCCTTCACAAGTTGACAGGTCTGATGTGCTACAGATAGCACTTTTTTTTTCATCTATGCAAGAACAACAACTAAATTTTCAAATCATAATAACCGGTCAGTATCAATCCTAAAGTTGAGTTTCATCTCACTCTTAAGTTTTTGAACCCACTCATCTCCTTCTTGAGTCTTTTGGATTTCACTTTATCTCAGAGGAGATGCTTATGCTTGGTAACTTTCCTTTCCGGCTTAGAGCATCTGCAACGACATTTGCTTTTTCTGGATGATAGGTGATGGTAAAGTCATAATCCTCCAGGTATTCCATCCATCATTGTTACCTTAGATTTAGATTTTTCTAACTAAAGATGTACTTTAAACTCTTGTGATCCGTGAAAACTTCTACTTTAGCTCCATACAGATAGTGACGCCACTTTGCTAAGGCAAAGTCTACCACTGCTAGCTCTAAATCATAAGCGGGATAATTCAACTCATGATTTTTCAGCTCTCGTGATGCATAAGCCATTACTTTACCTTTTCGCATTAGAACACAGCCTAACCCTTCTTTTGAGGCATCAGTGTAAATGTTAAACTCCTCTGACCCATCAGGCAGTGCGAGTACTGGAGCGGTCATTAATCTTTTTTTAATTCCGAAAAACTCTTCTAGCACTGTTTGTCTCAAACCTTCTGGGTATGCCCCAGAAAAGTCACTCTCTTAAGCCAAAATTCACACTTATTGAATTTGGCACACAGCTTGTGTTCTTTTAAAGTTTGAAAGACAACTCTCAAATGTCCTTCATGCTCACTTATGATCTAGAATAAACCAGAATATCATCTATGAATATAACGACAAAGCAATCGAGATATGGTTGAAACACTCGATGCATTAGGTCCGTAAATACTGCAGGAGCAGTGGTTAGTCCAAAGGGCATGACCACAAACTCAAAACGCTCGTAGCAAGAATTAAATTTAGTTTTAAAAATATGTACTTCCCGTATCTTCAACTGATAGTACCATTATCTTAAATCCAACTTAGAATAGATGGCAAATCCCTAAAGATGATCAAACAACTCGTCTATGTGGGGTAAGGAGTATTTATTTTTTATGGTAACTTTATTTAACTTCTTGATGCACATCCTTAGTGGCTTGTCTTTCTTTTTCACAAATAAGACCGGAGCTCCCTAAGGTGAAGAGTTTGGTCTTACGAAAATTTTCTCCTATAGTTCTTGCAACTATTCCTTGAGTTTCTTTAATTTTGCTAGTGCAATTCTGTAGGGACTCTTTGAGTATAGCGCTACCCCAGGGATTGTTTCTATCACAAATTCGATCTTCCGATCTGGGAATTGTGAATTCAATCCTTCTAGAAATACCTCAAGAAATTCATTAACTACCTTAACGTCCTTCAATTCAATCTTATCCTGAGGTTTATTTATCAAATAGGCCAGAAATCTTTATCCTCTTTTTCTAATTATCTTTCTAGCCCTCCCTGCTGAAATGGTAGGTGTACCACCATTCTTGTTTGCCCTTAAGGTACCAACTCCAACTCTGGTACCTAACTTGACTGTTTTAACATAGCTGTCAACTACCGCTTGGTGCCTAAAAAACCAATTCATCCCTAAAATGAGGTCATAGTCTCGGATTGGCAATTCAATCAAATCTACACTAAAGTTTTGATTTTCTATGACTATTGAGCATTGTCGGAATCTAACTTTAGTCTCTTAGCATCCTCCTACAGGAGTATGGATCTCATACGAGATGCTCATATTTTCAAATGGCAAGTTTAATTTCTTAGAACTGTCAAGGGAAATGAAGAAATTTGTCACACAAGGATCAAAGAGAGCTTTACAAGTAAAAATTACGAATAATAAACTTACCTTTTACAACTCAGGTAGGATTTGTGCCCTCCTCTCCTGTCACGATATAAGCTCTCGCTTTGACATGGAAATGTCCAACTGTACCCCATTGCTAGTTCTGTGTCCCTGTATTCCCATCCTTACGATTTTTGGGGCAATCTTTGATTGTGTGCTAGTCACTTCTATAGATAAAATATCTGCCCAACTTTTTTCAACACTATTCCTCTAAATGATATGTGCCACTACAGTGCCCACACTTCACTTTTCCTTGAGTTCTCGGGGCTTTCCCTTTATCTGCAGGTGCATATGTATTCTCGATTTTAGGCTTTTTATTAAAATTGCCTTTTTTTCATTTCTCATTATCAGACTTGGCAATCCATTTTCCTTTCTTTCTCTCGTCTATCTTGCTTCAAGCTCCTGAAACTTTGCTTCAGGCTCCATTGTCGTTTCAACAACACTGTTATAGTCACGAGGTCAATTTATGGCCAAAGATTTTATTAAGTCGGGCCTTAAACCTAAAAAATCAAGTTTTCTTTATCGAAATGGGTGTTTGGGCATTCAAATAGGCGCCTGAGTGCCCAAATAGTAAAATTTGCCCCAAATCTGAGTACCTGGATGCCCAGATGGGCACTTGGGCACCGAAGCTTTTGGAAAATTGCAATGTTGGGTGCCAAAGTGGCACTTAAGCACCAACTTGGGTGCTCTAGCACCCAAGTTGAGTGCTTAGGTGCTCATTCTCGTGTGAAATTGCAATTTTTTGTCTTTGATTTCCTTTAAGTTTTTTATCCAAACCACATTTTTGGGATTCTCTTTTATGCAAAAACATTTGTAAATCATAATTTTAAAATTTGGTTTAGGATTTTTTTTTTTTTTTTGGAAGAATCGTGATCAAGCCAAAAAGATGTTTTTAGTCCATATCCTTCTTTTTTCATTCAATCTTTGGTTCATTCTTCCTTTTAGTCCAATGTCCATTTTACAAATCTCAATCCAAAGCATAGGTAGTAATGTCAAGAGGATTCATTAATGCTTTGGGTTTACATAGTCATGGAATAAAGCTTATAGTAGCAAGAAAAAAAAAAATATAAGCTCATATCAGCAACATTTCAAAGGGGATCAAGATATTTAATAGCTCAAGTGAAGATCATTCATTCAAGGCAAGAGATGATTCGTATGCTCATAAAGAAGATCAAGAAAACCATAAGTCTTACCTTTTGGAGTCTGAACTTGTGAAAGGTACAAGGTGATCTCAAGCTTAAAGGTTTAAATCACCTATAAAGACAACCATTCTAAAGTTAAACTTCTCATAACTATATTATAACATTCTTAAATCACATTCTTAAATCATACTTACCAATGGTTAGAGTGAATCATCACCTATATTTCCCTTTAGCAAGTTTTGAAGAAGTGAAGTGTGCAAGAGGTGTTTGAGTTTTGTAAGTGAGATGAGAGAGTTTGAGCAAAAAATTTGGTCTTCAAAAAGATGCTATTTATAGAGGGGAATTGGGGGTCAAAGAGCAAGAATCATTTTATTGAAGCCTCAAAATAATTTTGGAAATCTTCCATTGGAAGAATTGGGACAAATGCGATGTATGGATAGGTGGGAGAATTCCCATCCCGGTAGCCCTCATTTCCAGCCCCTCTCTCTCTCTCTCTCTCTCTCTCTCCCCCCCCCCTCTTTTTGATTCAAAGATGCTATTTTTAGGCTCAAAAATGGTAGCTAGGGTTTAGTCCAAGATTTGGGCTTGTTTGATGGGCTTTCGAAGCTCGTTTGCGTTGAAATAGTGCATGAAAATAAAACTTGAATGCACGAAAAATTTTTGGATGCTCGAAACTTGTTTTGATGTTAAAACGCTGCTCTTGATTTTAAAATCAAATTATGTTTCGAAGAACAAAAGCTCAAGATTTTATTTAGAAAAATTTTCAGGGTGTTACACTTTTGCATTTGAATTTTTTCTAATGATATGTTGGAAAGGACTCGGGGATTCTCTTTGCTATTTTATCTTAATTTATTGGTGGTATTCACCAAGTTTTTGTTGTATTACATCAATAAGTTCTTGGCCATGAAGAGTCCTTGTTTCTCTATTTTTTTGGAGTAATTTACTCTAGAATTTGGTGAAGAAAATTCTCCTGAGACATGGAATATTATGAGGAGTATAATCTACTTCTAGAGCCCATTTCCAAATCTAAGGTATTGAGAATTCCATGAAAAGGTGTAGAGAAGTTATTCCTTCACTCCATCTATTACAACTCCAAATTGATAAGTTTCGAAGAACAATTCACAAATTCTATATATAGTAGTTTAAAAGGTTCCGGAAGGATTTTTGGTGATGGACCATAATTCATCCACCATTGATGAAACCAATTAGGGAGCTCGCGTTTATAAACTTTAGCGGAAACTTTGACAAACCATGAATGTTTTCTCTTCTGATTTTCATAAAGCAAGGCTTTATTAAATGCCTCAATATAATCCCAATAATTGAATTTGATCGGAGTTTTTAACTCCTACTGAAAATATTCTTTTTCTTTTAGGGTACTAATTCCCCATTCTTCTATGGATATAATCCTTTTGATAATAATCTTGCTAAAATTATAGCTTGTCCAGCTATTAGTCGGATAAAAATATGTAATTTGACATGGCCCAATAGTTATGAGAATATTCTCATAATGGGATCTTTGCTTATAAGAACCTATGTTACATCCAGATACCTTCGCATTAAGGTCCATGGCTCTTCTTGCCATTGAAGGTCTTTATTTTCCAATAGTGATATTATTTCCTTTGAAAAATTATTTCCATAGCTAAAAGAGTCATCATTCTCTTCCTCGGCTGCTATATTAGCATAAGTAGTTGTATTATCATTTTGTTCTCTTTCTTTCTTGAATTCAAGAAACTCTTTATATAAAGGATCATTTTGAGAGATATTACCCGAAGAAGATGATGCAGTATTTGCAATGTTGGCAGCTATTAGCCTTAGTTGGCCATTGGACAATTGCTCTTCCTCCTCCTCCTCTATTAGAGAGAAAGTTTTGACCATTTCCCCCTGGGATCATTAGTGTAAATATTCACGAGAAAGAAAATTAGGCAGACTATTATTTGGAATTTTTTTATATTAAATTGTAAAATCGAATGGTGCTAAATGAGCTTGCCATCTTGCTAACATTTGCTTTGAGACATCATGTTTAAAATCTTTATTAAACTTGTATTTCTCTTATTGGCAATCAGTTTTTATAATAAATTTTTGATTATATAAGTCATCTTGAAATTTTAAACGCATTTAACTATTGCAAGAATTTGTCTTCCAATAGTAGCATAATTCTTTTGGCTATTATTCCATTTTTCTGAATAAAATCTAACAAAATATTCTTGTATAACACATAACAACTAGAATCTCTATCTTACCAAGTGAGCAACCTTACTTTTCCCTTCCTTGATTCAATCTTATATTGAAATTGATGTTTGGAAGTTTAAGTTCTTTAAAATAGAAGACATGATAAAAGAGAAATAGTCTTGCAAGATTTTTCTTTTTTCTTTCCCTCTTTTTTCTTTCTTTCTTTCTCTCCTTCTCTCTCTTTTTTCTTTTTTCCTTCTCCTTGCACGAAAATGAGGCAAGAATTTTCAGCAAAATAGTGTTTTTCTTATAGAAACAATGTTGGGATATATTGGTCATTTTTAAGTTTGCTGCTAAGTGTCAATTGGTTATGGAACATAGCTTTTTAGCTTCATTATGAAATAAACTTGGATGGAGATTAATTCTCACATATAAAATACAAATATCTTTGGCTATAATGTGTACGTATATGCCAGCTATGTTTGTATATAGATATATATGTTTGTATTTTGGTTTTATTTGTAATATACTATAGTGTATAATATATAATATGATAAATTAAGTTTTGGACTAAATTCTTGGCTATAAATTGGACTAAAATCATTTTTTGAATCAAAATAATGTATACAATAATTTTTTGGTGTAACTTTAATCTTTTGGAAGTAATAAAATATTTTTTATTGGGAGAAAAATCTCAAATCGGTGAGAAATCGGTTACCAACTAGGGTTTTTCTCAAAAATATTTAAAACGTCTACCGATTGAAAATTGAACGTTCAAAAATTAAATTAGGAAAATTTTGTCTAAGAATTTAGTTAGACAAATTTTCTTGTCTTGAAATTTTATTAGGGGAATTTTTCGGGTTATTACACTTTCCCCTACTTAAAAGAATCTGGACCCCAGATTCATATCTTTACTCAAATAAGTGGGGTATATTATAATTCTTAGGTTCACAAATTTGGAAATTTAGGAACGGGTTATCCTATATACGTGATATCACTTTTTTTTATTGCTCATCAATTTGAGGATGAGCTATCGTTTTAAGCAACAACTTAATCTCTAAATGTTCTAGTGAACTACTCCCTAACCTCACCGTAAACTTGGGATCTCTATCGGAGATAATGCCATGAGGTATTCCATGTAGTTGAATTATCTCACTAATGTAAATCTCGACAAGTTTCTCCACATTGTATTGGGTTTTGACAGGCAAGAAATGTGCATATTTTGTGAGCCTATCTACTATTATCCAAATACTGTCACAGTCTCCTCTTACTACTGGCAAACACACCACGAAGTTTATGATGATCTCATCCCATTTCCAATCTGGAATTGGGAGTGATTGTAACTTTCTAGAGGGTCTTTGGCGTTCCACTTTCACTAGTTGACAGGTTAGACACTTTTGTATATAGTCACTTATGTCTCTTTTCATATCATCCCATAAAAAAATTTATTTCAAATCTCTGTACATCTTTGTTCCTCCAGGGTGTACAGAATACTTGGTTTGATGGGCTGCTGTCAATACTTTCTCGCTCATTTTCACATAAACATATACCCTGTCTCTGAAGCATAATAAGCCTCCTACATTTATCCTGAATTTAGCCCTCATTTGTGTGCTCACTGAGGATTCAAATTTCTGTATTCAATCATCTTTCTTTTGAGCCTTTAGAATTTCACTGTACAATTCAGGATACATACTTAAATTTGCCAGCCTCCCCTTTTAATTTAGGACATCAGTGACACTCTACCGAATGGTAGGTAAGGGTGAAGTGTTAATCTTCTAAAAACTCCATCCACCGTCACTGTCCCAAACTCAAGTTTTTCTTATAGGAAATATATTTCAACCCAAGGTGATCCGTACAAACCTCAACTTTGGCATTATATAAATAATTGCACCACTTTAGCCAAAGCAAAAACATCACCGCTCATTCCTAATCATGAGTGGGATAGTTTTGCCCGTGATTTTTTAACTTCCTAGAGGCATGTACGATCACCCATCCTTACTATATCAGCACACATCCTAGACTTTCCTTAGAAGTATCGGTATATTGTAAATTCTTCTGACCGATCAAGTAGTGTGAGTATTAGAGTTGTAGTTAATCTTTTCTCCAACTCCATTAAAGCTCTTTTTTCACTTCTGATTTTATTTAAATCGTTGATCCTTATAGGTAAATTAGGTGAAAGGTCTAGCTATCCTAGAAAAGTTCTAAATGAATTTCTGGTATTTTCCTGTTAATCACTGGAAACTTCTTGCCTTGTTAATTGCTTCTAGTCTTTTCCAGTTGAGTTCCGTTTCTACGTTATCTAGATCACTTTAAAATCATCCTGGGATATTATATATCCCAAGAGAGTTACTTTACTCAATCAAAACTCACACTTGCTAAATTTTAGTATACCATTGACATTTCTTAAAAGTCTGAAGAATTACTGGACCTATAGTTAATGCAGATCATTCTTCGTGCTCTCACTCCGACCTAACTCTGAGATATTACCGAAAAAATTACCACTGAACAATCAAGATATGGATAGAAAACTCGATGCATCAATCTATGAATGCTGCAGGAGCATTTGTCAATCCAAATGACATCTCAACGAACTCAGAATCCCTATATCGTGAATTGAATGCAGCCTTGGGAATGTCTTCTTTCATATTTTTAATTGGAAGTACCCTTGTTGTAAATCCAACTATGAGTACACCATAGAGCTTTGAAGGTACTCAAATAGTTTATCGGTGTAGGGTAGTGGGTATTTGTTCTTAATGGTTACTTTGTTTAATTCCCTATAGTCGATACACGTCCACTTTGTTTAATTCTCTATAGTCGATACACGTCCACTTTGTTTAATTTTCTATAGTCGATACACGTCCTTAGTGGACCATCCTGTTTCTTTCCAAACGAAACTGGAGCTTCCCAAGGGGACAAGCTTGGTCTTATAAAATTCTTATTAAATAGTTCTTGAAATTGTTTCTTTAACTCTTTTAGTTCTACTAGTGCCCTTCTATAAGGAGTTTTCTAGAATAGCGCTATCCCATGAGGAGTTTCGATTACCAACTCAATTTTCCTATCCGCGGGTAGTGAATTCAACTCCTCAAGAACACTTCTAGAAATCTCTAACAATACTCACATCCTCCATTTTTATGGTATCTTGTGGCTTATTTATCAAGTAGGTTAGAAATCCTAATTTTTCCTTTCTTATCATTCTCCTAACCTTCACTACCAAAATAGTAGTAGTTTTACTATTTTGGGAGTTGACACCAATAACAACCTCAACTGCTATTCCCAATCTTACTATTCTGGCAAAACAGTCTACCTCAGCCTGATAGTGGTACAACCAATCCATTTTTAGGGTAAGATCATAATCGCAGATTGGTAATGCAATGAGATGTGTAATAAATTCTTGGTTTTGAATGCTTATGGGGTAATTGGGATACCTAACACATGTTCCGTAGCGTCCTCCTATAGTTGTTTGAACTTTTATGGGGTTGTTATAATTTCTGAGGTCAAACTTACTTGCTTAGCACTTACAGCAGATACAAAAGTATACGTAACACTAGAGTCAAACTTGACTTAGAAATCTTGGACTAGGGTGTTACCTTTCACTACTTGTGTGGGCCTACCCTTCTCTTTCCTGCTCTAAATTCTTTCCAAATCCTATTGCGATTATAAGAAAGGTAGCATGTCTAACTTATTGTTTTTCCAAGTAATTAAGCATTCAGAGGATTTCCTCAATCTCCCTAATCCATGCCTCTGCTTTTCTGTCATACGGCTCACCCTTGAACCTAGGTGAACTAAACATTAGAAATCTAGCTAACAATTTATTCTCATAATTTTCCTCATTATCGCGTTCCTGTCAACTGGCTGTCAACATCGATTTGCAAATTGCTATAGTGATGTGAATAATTGATCAACAGAAGGCTCATTTCTCGCAGGGAAAGTTTTCTCACGCAACCTCTCTTGCAGTAATGCATTTTCTACGTTATTTGGGGTTTCTAGTGTTCGCAGTTCCTCAAATAAAACTCGTCTTGGCTTACTGCATTCCTAGAAGTTTCATGCTTTGAGGTTTCTTCTTTTGTCACCATAATTGTCTAAAATGGGCCAATGATATTTCTTAGTGTCATTTCAATAACCTATTTATCACGAAGTTCCAAAATTTACCTTATCACAAAATATATGTAACATCGAAGCTTAAAGCAAGAAATATTAAAAATCCCATATTTATTTAGGTTCAAAATACTTATCATTTCATAGCAAAATTATGGGTGCTAAACCATTTTTAAAATAAACGAAAAGAAGAGGGCTATAAAACCACTATCAACTCATGTCTAATGTTTTACCAAACCTCCATTGCCAGGCTCCACGAAATTTGGCATCACTTAAAGTTACTACTACATGTCACAGCTAAGTCCCTCACTTAGTTTAGTCAAATCCTATGACATAAGTTCAAAGAGAGTTCCTATCCCAAAGATCTAATTCCGGCACATCGTCTTCCACTTCATTCTAATTCCCTCATCACTAACCACACCATCTCACCATTGTTATCATTGTCATTTCCAACCTTTCCACTAATTTCAAATCAACCAAACTCCTCGTTAGTGAAGTGAGCGGAATCCATAAACTCTTCAACTTTTCCTTTTCCTTGTCCATCTACCCATATCACAATTAAGGATCGACAAACGAGATTAGTAGTTATAGAGGAAATCCTATTATATATAATAATGAACTAAGAAGTTCTAGGGTTTCCTATGCTGCACTTTGATACCACCTGTAACATCCCAGAACCTAGGAACGGCTGCCCCTGGGCCAGCAACGCTACCTGTGGGCAGGCAAACCTCTAGCGAGTTAACAAAAATACAAAGGAAATAACTCAGCAACATATCATCATATATATACAACTCCAAAGAATCTCTATGTCTATTACAAACTATGGCCTCAAGGCTACAAGCTCCAAAATCTAATCATAACATAATATACGAACTTTTCAACCTACTACAATTCTAATTGCTACAAGCCATATAAAACATCATTCATATAAAACTATCAAATTAAACAAAAGCAAAAGAGCATGAAACTTAGCTAACGAGCTCCAAATGTGTATTCACCTACATATGGCAAAATATTTGAATAAGTCTACTGACTTAGTAAGAAGTATCGCTATGGAATGGTAAAGAAACAAGGTAATTCAACGAATTTGATATGGCAGCAACAAGGCAAGGGATGAAATAGACAAGGGTAATAAATAATTGTGATGATTTAATGATCAAGCAAAACCAAGTAACTCATACAAGAGTGAAAAACAAATCACACAGTCATAGTATAGAGGCAACAATGCAATAGATGAAATAAAACATGCTAAATGATTGTGATAATTCAAACAAAATGAATAGCTCAACCAGAGCGTAAATCAAACGAGTAGCTCAAATATGAGCGTAAAACAATTCACACAATCATATAGAAAGGCAGAACTAGTATTTGGTGGATTTGTTACTCTTATACCCCCATTGGCTACCTATTCCCTCCATTGGCTACCTCGAGTGGCCACTCGAGGAGCATCAATTTTAAGGCCAGTCGCTGTAGCACAGTCGATCACGAACCTTAGAACTAGCCCTTTGGCACATCTACTCCAGATTTCTACAGGACTATTCACAGTTTGAACCAAGTTTAGGTCCAATTGTTTGGGAGACTTACAAAAGGTTCATCTGTCGGCTTGATGCCGCCCAATGTTCCTCTTGAGGCTCCCAGACCCAACAATCAATAGATTAATCGGTTTCAAACAATGCAAATACTCGAATTATAACAATATGAAGCTTCAGCAATAACTGGACATGATCAATTAATCGAATTCAATTAGAAATTCTTAACAATAGTCTGAAATAGCAAGACGAAGCTTCATCACCCATTCGAATTCGATCAATTATTTCCATTCAATTTTCGGACATAGAGAAATGTATGCTTGGATTTGGAAGATCTTATTGGAGTGAAATGTGGATTAGAATAGTAAAAAAAGGTCAAATCAAAATTTGGGTTTTGTTTCGGGGCGCAAACAAACGAGGATTTTCATTTTAAAATAATATTAATTATTCGGACTTATTCTTATTTGAGGTAAAAGAATCAATTAGTAACATTTGTCAAATTTGAAATTTATTCCATCCGAACCTTGGATTAGGGAGAAAATCATTTTCAACTTTCTTGAAAAGAGGCGAAATATGGACGTAAAAGACAAAACGGGTTAAAATCGAACTTAAAACATTCTAGAATGGGCACCACCGCAGACAAAAGTGGGCGAAGATGTGCGTAAAGACGTCCAAAGTTTTTGTCCCAGGAGCGTCCGTACGCAAAAACGGGCGCGGTTGCGCTCAGTAAATAGTAACCATGGAATTTTTTTTTTATTTGTATAGACTCCTTAACATATCAAACCTCAAAAAATAAAGAAATTAGTATTAGTTTGTTCTAGTCATCATTGAGATATTTCATTTTTAAGTTTTTAAGAAATTTTGGCAAAATACCAATTTTGGTGTTCTTTAATTATTAGGTTGTTTAAACCTCTTTTTGTCCATGATTTCTACTCCAAAAAGTCTCCAAGATGATTAGGAGAACAATAGCATAGGATGGAGCCAAGATTTCGATGGAATAAGTGTTTCAAAACAAGAAATTCTCATGATGTTTCAACAACACAATTCATCCAATTCAATGAATGAAACAAACTAATCCCAGTGCCAATCCATAGTAAACATTCAAGGGAGGAAATAGCTATGATTCTTACCTTATAAGCCAATCCAAAAGTTGATAGTATTTGTTCACACCTCAATCACAACCTATGGAAATCAAAATCATAAGTGTTTATACCATATTCTACATACCTATATATAAAATATAACATATAACAACTAGAATCTTTATCTTACCAAGTGAGCAACCTTACTTTCCCCTTCCTTGATTCAATCTTATGTTAAAATTGATGTTTGAAAGTTAAAGTTCTTTAAAATAAAAGACAAGATAAAAGAGAAATAGTCTTGCAAGATTTTTCTTCTTCCTTTCTCTCTTTTTTCTTTCTTTCTCTCTTCTCTCTCTTCTCTCTCTCTCTCTTCCCCCCGCCCTCCCCCCTTCCTTGCACGAAAATGAGACAAGAATTTTCAGCAAGCTAGTGTTTTTCTTATAGAAAGAATGTTGGGATCCATTGGTCATTTTTAAATTTGTTGCTAGGTGTCAATTGGTTATGGAGCATATAGCTTATTAGCTTCATTATGAAATAAACTTGGATGGAGATTAATTCTCACATATAAAATACAAATATCTTTGGCCATAATATGTGTGTATGTGCCGGCTATTTGTGTGTATATATATATGTATGTATTTTGATTTTGTTTGTAGTATACTATAGTGTATAATATATGGCATGATAAATTAAGTTTTGGACTAAATTCTTGGCCATAAATTAGACTATAATCATTTCTTGAACCAAAATAATGTATACAATAATTTTTGGGTGTAAATTAAATATTTTGAAAGTGATAAAATATTTTTGATTGGGAGAAAAATCTCAAATCGATGAGAAATTGGTTACCAATTAGGGTTTTTTTAAAAAATATTTTAAAACATCTGTCGATTGAAAATTGATAGTTCAAAAATTAAATTAGAAAAAATTTTGTTTAAGAATTTAATTAGATAAATTTTCTCGTCTTGAAATTTAGTTAGGAAAACTTTTCGGGTTGTTACACTTTCAGCTATGAAAAGAATTTTTCAAAGGAAATAATGTTACTCTTGCAAAATAAAGACTTTCTGTAATACCCCGCGTTTTCCCTAATTAAAATATTCAAATCACCGATTTCTCAAATTATTTCGATTTCAATAAAACGAAGCATGTTTTGATTTCGAAAATAAATTTCATACGTTCCAGATATTTTCTCTCGTCGTAGTCTCGATTTCTTATAACAAATTTCAGCCCAACGACGTTTTATGAGCCCAAATTTTTGGCCAAAATAGCCCAAACCAACCATGTATTTTCAGCCCAATATTAATCAAGTAATTAAAGACATATACATATGCATATACATACACAGGAACAAGAAATCAGTTTTTTTTGCAAGTTGCAGCATGGGCTGCATGGCTTCAACCGAGATTTTCCAAGGATTTGTGGGATTTGTTGGTTGATTGAGCCACTAACTTTGACCACTACTTGTATGCCAACCTTACCTTATAAAAGAAGGACTTAAGCTTGAATTCCAAACCATTTCACCTCAAGAAATCTGCAGAAAAAGCATTCCATTTCCTTCCTTTTCCCAACCCTCTCAGCAGCCCCATTTTCTTGCCAATCTTTGATATTTTCTTAAGGAAAACTCAAGGGAACTTAGGGATATCATACTCCTACCTTGGTAAGCATAATGTTAGCCTATTGAATAAGTGATTTTGGTATGAATATGTGAGAGTTAACACTTGATTTAATGGTTATTAGGTGTTTAACTTAACATTTGGAACAACTAGCATTTCTTCAAGACGAGCCTAGAAGCTCTAACAAGTAAGACTTATGGTTTTCATTCGCTTGTTCTTGATTCCATGCTCCATTTCGTGCTTCATGTGATATTCCAATTTCAAGCTCATAAGTATGTTGCTCATGTTGTTATTGTGGTGTATTTGTGATTTCTATTGCCATTGAAGATGTTCTTCTTGATATATATATGTGTTAACCTATTGACATGAACATCTTAAGCCCCTAATGTTCGTAAAAATCATTACATACGCTTTGGATGGGAGTTGAATATTGGACATTGGACAAAATATGAGAGAGTTGAGAAGAAAATAAAAGAAATATTTAAATGAACATGTAAATTGAAGTTTCTTCCAAAAACTTGTAAAATCAATTTGAAAATGTAAACTCCGGAATTTTGGCTTGGAAAAATTATTTCGGAAGTCTAACTTTATAACCAAAAATTAAAAAAAGAAAAAAAAAACTGTTCACAGCACGACCGTGCATGAATAGTGTCACGGACACGCCCACGGCAGTGGCTTCGCCCATTCGGGTGCGGACCCATTCGGGCACGTCCGCACCCATTTTTGAGCGCGGTCGTGCCCAAGACAGTCCCCAAACTTGTGATTTTGTGGTTTATACTATTTTAAACCCGTTTTTCACCTCATTTCATTGATTTAAATAATTTCAAACGATTATTTTCTTAACCCTATACCCAAATCGAATGAGTTTTCAATTTAATGTTTATTTCCAAATGATTATTTTCTTAACCTAAGATATGATTCGAATATGTTTGAATTCGATATTTGTTTCCAATTAATTTTACCATACTTAACCTCCCTATATGTATCTATGACTCCGAAATGAAATCTCTCTAGTCCATAGTCCATTCCCTGTTTGTGTGAACCAAAACAATTGACTAATTTTTTGAAAGATCCGTTCTATCGTTGTAGTCAATCAAACATGTTAATAGCTCCCTGATTCTGATATGATTGTACTGTTCTGACTGTTCTGACTGTCTGTTGGGCCCTGGGGATTTATGAGTATCAGATTGGGCAACAATGGATTGTCAATACGATCTCGTATGAATCCTCATCTATGGGATTAATCCGGACGACCCTGGAGGTAGGGTTCTGAGGGATTAATCTAAAAGCACATATATCGGCTGTACTTCTCTGTATCTGTTGCTCTTTCGAGAGTTGGAGAGATAAAGGTTTTATATGATTATTTTGAAGATATAAGGGTGATAGACCTACCAAATGCCTATTTCTGCCTGATGACTTGAATGTGATACCTGTTATTGACTTGATCTGCTTATTCTGAATGTTCTGAACTGCTTATTGATATCACATTCTTGTCCATTTGTCGGTATGCTTATTGTTTGGAATTCTCTCGATTCTCTCATTATGCCATAAGTTTTGTTAGGTCGTGTGACTCATGATTCCACATTATTATGTAGGATCTTAAGCCCTCGGATTATCAGCTAAAGATTCGAGCCTGCTTAGTATAAGATTGTTTTTGGTACTGTTTTAAGCATGTAATAGCTCAACTAGATTCTTTTGAACTTTTGGGCTGTATATAGATAATTAAGCTTTTTGGGATGATGTGTAATATGTATGAACATGTCTAGTATGAATGAATTTTCGATGGATTTGGTTTGATTTCAACATGATAGTCCTCGTTTTGGTTTTAGTAAGTACCCCGACTGTGAGTGATGTTCCGGATCAAGGGGCGGATGTGCTATCATGACCTGGGGCGTTACACTTTCATTGGCAAGAAGAGCCATGTATCTTAACGCAAAGGTGTCTGAATGTAGCATCATACGCTGCAGGGTCTTATAAGCAAAGATCCCATTATGAGAATATTCTCATAACTATTGGGTCATGTGAAATTACACATTTTTATCCGTCTAATAGCTGGACAAGCTATAATTTTAGCAAGATTATTATCAAAAGAATTATATCTATAGCAGAATGGGGGAATTAGTACCCTAAGAGAAAAAGAATATTTTCTTCAAGAGTTAAAAACTCCGATCAAATTCAATTATTGGGATTATATTGAGGCATTTAATAAAGCCTTGCTTTATGAAAATCATAAGAGAAAACATTCATGGTTTGTCAAAGTTTGCTCTGAAGTTTATAAACGAGAGCTCCTTAATTGGTTTCATCAATGATGGATGAACTATGGTCCATCACCAAAAATCCTTCCGGAACCTTTTAAACTATTATGTATAGAATTTGTGAGTTGTTCTCCAAAGCTTATCAATTTGGAGCATTGTAATAGATGGAGTAAAGGAATAACTTCTCTACACATTTTCGTCGAATTCTTAATATCTTGGATCTAGAATTGGGTTCTAGAAGTTGATTATACTCATAATATTCCATGTCTCAGAAGAATTTTCTTCACCAAATTCTGGAGTAAATTACTCCTAAAAAATAGAGAAACAGGGACTCTTCACGGCCAAGAACTTACTGATCTAATGCAAGGAAGACTTGGTGAATACTGCCAACAAATTAAGATAAAAGAGCAAAGAGAATCTTTGAGTCCTTCCAACATATCATTAGGAAAATTCAAATGCAAAAGGGAGAGATGTCTAAACAAGAATTGGCAGATCATACATTGAAGAAATGAAAAGGGATTTAATTAAAAATCTAGAAGTCGATATTGGAGCAGATAATAAATTTGATACATCAATAGCAACCTCCTGAAAAGGAGAAAATCAATTTACATGTCTTGCAGGAGAAGCTCAAGACCCATACGAAGAAGAAGAGCCAACTATTGATGATATCTTCGAGGGTCTTAAAGAGACTATTAAAGATAATATCAAGAAAAAAGAAGGGTTTAGTAGCCGACAAGAATGACGGCACACCAAGATTTACTATTTACTTTAATAAAGTAACCTTTGTAATTGTATTATTACGGATCCGAAAATTTTCAAGTCTGTAGTAAATTCTTTTTAATTTTGCTTTGAGGTCCGAATTTCGTCTTCATAAGACAAGGTCCCTTCCTTTGTAAGGCAGACCCTCTCCGAAGCCTAGAATAGAAATTTCCTTGTAATATTTAGTCTTCTTACTTATAAATTGCCTCCTCACATTGCAAAAATTACCATATTGAAGCATATAACATTTCTTCCGAAACTATATTAAGGTAATTCTTCTTATCCTTTTACTTATATTTTTATTTTCATATTATTAGCTTGAATGGCAGGCTAAATCTTCTCTATGTTGAGCTACATGATTCTTCTCACTATTAGGCATTATGCTCACATGAGATTGCTCTATGGGTTATGCTTAAGAATCCTTAAGGGATCTTAATAGCGTTTTTGGACAAAGACAGGCAGAAGGATTAAGATTTTTAAGTGCCTTTCTTTTGCCTGCTTTAGCCAAGGGATGGCGTTCAAAGGGCTTTTATGAAGTGGCCAGTTGAATCTTAGTCTTTCTTGACAGTCTTTAGTCCAGGGTAAAAGTTTCTGCCTTTATGGTTTGGATTCCCAAGGTTGCCGCCTTTGTGGTCTGGGCTCTAGTCCCTCATGATTCTTATACATACTCCCACCTGGGTCCTCTAAGAAAAAATTTATACACATCATGGAACAATTGGTAGTACGAAGATGCATAGCGTTGGATCACATGAATCACGTTGTTTAAAAAAGTACAAATAATTTATGCTTTGGAACTTTCTAATGAAAATGACATAATGAAAACTGCCCAAAGAGATCGCTATCTAGGATTTCCTCTTCACAGTTTTATTTTATTATTTTTTCGGTTTAATTTTTTTCCTCCTCTTTCTTTGACTCTGACCCCTTCATAATATATAACATTTTCTTCAATCTTGTACAAGATTTTACAACGATCTCAATTATATCAATAAGTAATACTAACATGACCAACTTTATAATTTCTTACTTAAAACTACTAAGCTTTAATTCTGAATTTTGAATCATTTGTTTTAAATATTAATATATAATATATATTTCATTTTTAGATGCATTTCAAATCTATGTAATTCACTGCTAGGTATTTCTTTTTTCATAGTTGCTACACTTTACATTTATTTATGTATGAAATAAAAGATGAAATGCCAATTACATAAATGATCCAAAATTGCACATTATAAGAGTCTATACCCTTTTTTGTTGATTTATTTAATTAACAACAAAAGATTCTTCCAACGTCTTGTTTAAAAGATATATTATATGAATCAATACTATTTTACTGTGAATTCTTAATAGACCTAAATTTATTTATTGTGGAATTTTGGTGATCTAGGATTACATTCTATTTCTTGTTTTATAAATCGGATTGAACTGGAATAAGTTTGATATCTAGACCAATTTTAGCTGTAAAATTGGTAGACAAATAATCTGTTCAAAGTAGCCAAAAATTAGAAGAAAAAAGAAAAAGAAAAAGAAAAAGAAAAAGCAATTTAATGGTTCAACTAGTTTTCATTTTTTCCCCAAAAAATATAAATCTCAATTGATTAATTACATCTAGTATGATCTATATATATAACTATAGTTGACTCTCTTTTTTTTATTCAATTTTGATATTTATCATTTTGTATGAATTACTTTATTATGTATAAGTATTTTTGTGTCATATTTTTTGTTGGTTTTGCACTTTAGTCTAACGGTTTTCATGAATATTTCAATATGTACTATCGAAGGAATACAATTTATGAAAAATATTACAAGCAGTTTAATTTTTTTTATCATTCTTTATCCTTCTTGATACTTTTTCCATAATTTTTTGAGTTATTTGCAATAATAGAGGATGTGTCTGGTCTTGGTTTCCCAAAACATTTTGGTCTGGGAAAACACTAAACCAAACATATAAATTTGTTTAGGAAAATAGAGGCAAACAAAACAATTTTTTCCCCAAAATACTCTCATGATGAATTTATTAAAATTACATAATAATCTTAAGTCTGTTTTATATTTAATTATTAATTAATTAATTATATATATATCATAAACAAGTTTTATAATTATAATTGTGTATGAATTATATTATTAAAATGAAATTTTTCCTGACAAATTAAATAAAAAGGTAATTGGTTTGACATCTACAGTAAAAACTTTCTCTTCCAAAATATAAACAAACATTACCTTGTATTTTAAATATTATATATATTACTAAATATGTATCTATGACATTATCATATAGTATGTTATATATAACAACTATATTAGCGATTTAAAAAAAAAAAAATGTAAAATCGATCAAACCAATAGTTGGTAAGACGGTACTTTTTTGTCTCAACTATGATTTTTAAATTCCCATTGCGAATCATTGGTGAATTATTAATTAGTAGCCGTCAATTACTTTAAACAATCAGCCGCCATTGGACACCATCTCAATTATTTGGTCAATATCAAATTGTCCCTTCGTTACTTATAGATGCCCGTAGTGCAATTTTCAGTTGATTTTTCATATGAAGTATCAATTGTATCCTTATATATCAATAGCTAGATCTTTTATTTTGGAATCGACAATCCACATGTGCAAAAGATTAAAAAAATTATTTTTTATTACAACTTTCGTATAAAAAATATATCTACACAGTTTAATATACATATAATTATGGAATGAAAACGAACCAAGTCTGCATGCAAGCCTAACGATTCGGCTCGAAAAGCATTGGAGCTTGAGCTAAGCTTGAGCTGAGCTTTGATCAAACTTGTATAAGGTTCAAGCCAAGCTCGAGCTGATCGAGCCCAGTAATTCTTATTTGTAGGTTTGCGAGTCATCTCGTGAGCCCAGAGTTATTTTTTTAAATTTGTCACGATTTCGAGCCAAAAGAGTCAATCCAAATCAAGCTTGAACACAAACTTGAGCCGAGTTCAGGCTTTATATTTCTAACCTCGTTGAGCTCGATTCTTTTGGTTCGAGGTTAAGGTCAAGCCTAAAAACTGATTAAAGCTCGAGTTAGCTTGTCTTGGCTCATTTACATTCCTAGTACTACTTAATCATTGTAAGTCTAGAATAATAAATTAATAAATAAATAAAACAAAGACAAAAAAACAAAGAACGATCAAAGCTTGAAATGCGATGCTTATAAAATGACCCACAAGTTCTCTTCCCAGAATCATCAAAACTTAAAAGCAAAGAAAGGAAACATAGAAAAAAAAATGGCATCTTCATCCTCTCAAACAACAATCTTCCTCTTCATCCTGATCGCAATTTCCTCATTCAACTTCTCCGAATCATGCGGTACCGTGGTCTATTGGGGCCAAAATAGGGACGAAGGTACCCTCCGTGCAGCCTGCAACACTGGACTCTACAAATACATCAACATCGCATACTTAATCAACTTCGGCAGTGGCCAAGAACCGGTTCTCAACTTGGCCAACCACTGCGATGCACCCTCGGGTGCCTGCAGGAGCTTAAGCGAGGAAATCCACTTTTGCCAGAATTTGGGCATCAAAGTTCTGCTATCGCTCGGCTCTGGCGGGATCCTCTCTT
>JACFYI010002957.1:441758-470078 GCA_014898755.1 Handroanthus guayacan | reverse complement strand
CCATCTTGTCTTGTTTTAGCTTCTTGAAGAAGCTTAATCTAATTGCATACAAGGACTTGTGTGATGTTTTCTTGCTTAGAGACCCCTCATACCCATCTATAAATATGGCTCCATCCTTCTCAACCAAATTCTGCAGCTTCTCTACGTAAACACTTTAGCATTTTGTTACACAAACTCTCTTTACATTAAAAACACTTCATTCTAGCTTCTCACAAAAATCGATTTGGCTTAAAGGGGAATTAAGGTGTGAGCACTCAATCCTAAACTCTTGCTAAGTTGGTTAAGATTTGGTGATTAAGAATGGCTAATCCTATGGTTGTCTAGAACTTGATATGAGTATGAATATGATTGTAGGTTTTGGAGACTAAGCTTGAATATCTTACAAACACAAGATTTAGATACAAGAGATAAGACTTATAGCTCTCTTGAAACTCTTTATGAGCATATGTTTCTGGTTTTTCTGTGATTGATCGAGCATGCTTTGAGCTATTCGAAATTTGATGTCCTTTGATATGTTGTTTTGTAAACTCATGTTGTTTTATTGTTATTCTTGCTAATATGAGTTCAAATCCTTGAATATGTAAATTCCATGCTAAATGAATCATCTTGACTCTTTTAACGATGCTTGGGGATTGAGTTTTGAATGATGGATCATGGACTAGGAGGAAAAACGTACTAAAAATTTGATTGAAAACAAGAAATATGAACAAAATTGTATATTTTGACGTTAAAATGATTTTTCAAAAAAATTTCAAAATCGAAATTCGAAACGATGATTTATAAATATTTTTACGTATAAGAGAACCTCAAAAATGTATTTTTGGATAAAAAATTTGAAGAAAATCAAAGACGAAAAATTGGATTTCTAGCCGAGAGTCAGCACCTGAGGGCACGTTGTTGGATGCCCACTCTTGGGGAAAAAGACCATTTTTTTCTAGTAGCTTGGGTGCTTAAGCACCCATATGTGTGCCCTAGTGCTTAAAACCTTATTTCATGTCACATTAAGTCCATATCCGATCTTTCTAATGTAATACAAACTTTGAAATGAAAACCCTCTAGTCCATTATCAAAATTCCGAATGATTGATTGATATGTTTGGCCTATTTGAATGATATTTGATAATTGATGTCCTATAAACGTTATGCCCCGCTGGCTTTATTGAATGATTAAATGTCTCCCTTGTTTCTAAGCCTATATAATTGATTGATTGTGGGCCCTATGGAGTTTCTTGAGGACTGAACTTGGACAATATTAGATTGTCGACTAGGACCCTCGAAATCCCTGATTGTTGGGTAGTTCGGATGAATTCTGGAGATAGACTTCTGAAGAGCTATCCTGAGCACGTACGTTGGCTATGCTTTTTGATTGATTAAGCTCCTTTGGGAGTTGGAGGGACAAGGTAAAATGTATATGTTGAATATATAAAGGTGATAGACCTACCAAATAGTTCGTTTCAACCTATTGACTCGAATGTGATAAATATTTTTGATATATGTATGTATTGATCGTCTTGATTGTTCTGAATTGCTCTCCAAATCACATTCTCGTCTTATCGTTAATATGCTCATTTTTCTTGAAACTTTTAGTCTCGTTTTCCTATTATAAGTTTTATTGGGTCAGTTGACTCATGACTCTATTTACCATGCAGGTTCGTGAGTTTTGGCGATTGAATGGTTAAAGCTCTTTGATAGATTGTTATAGCTTGTTTTAGACTTGTAATCCCTATTGTATTTTAGATTGATCTATTGCTTTTGGAACCTATGGACTTAGTTTTGTATTTTGGAACTTGGGCATGTAATGATATTTCTCATCTTTTGAGAGTTTTAGTTTAATTTGTTAAGTTGTATATTTTCTGAATTGGTTTTAGAATGTATAGAACGCAATTGGCGTACCTCGGGTCTCAGGTCGGAATGCTACCAGGACTTCGGGGGGCGTCACAAAAATCATCAATCACCTACAATCAAGTCCACAAAATATGAGATCCACATTTAGTGGGATTTGACAGTAAACAAGTAAGGAAGGCAAATATTCAGTAGTTACAATAAAGATGTTTCTTAATGCCCTCCCTCAAGTTGGAGAGTGAATGTTATGAAGTTCCAACTTGCTGTGTAATGTCATAAACTTGTCCTTTCCTAATGGTTTTGCAAAGACTTTGGTTGTTGGAAGCGAGCAGGCACATATGAAGGACTAATCATTCTAGCTTGTAATTTCTGTCGAATTATCGGTTATTTCAATGTGCTTTGCACGCTCGTGAGAAGCAGGATTAGCTGCAATGTGCAAAGCTGCCTGATTATCACAAAACAATGGTGTAGAAGCAACCTGGGGAACCTTAAGTATTGCAAAAATATAGTGTAACCATTTGTTTGCCATAGCTCAATATTCCGCTTCTGCTAATGATCTAGAGACATTGGCCTGCTTTTTTGATTCCTATGATAAGAGAATTGCCAAGAAAGATACAATATCCTATGGCTGACCATTTCGTGGCATGACAACCTCCCAAATCTGAATCACAATAGGCCCCCAAAATATGATTGTTTGTGCAATGGAATAGTAAACCTTGTTCGGGAGTTCCCTTGATGTATTTGAGGATCCGCATGGCTGCATCCCAATGAGGCTTATGATGCTCGTACATGAATTGACTTAATATCCGTGCAAAAAAAGACTATGTCGGTCTTGTAATAGTAAGATAAATCCATCTCCCAACCAATCTTTTATATTTAGTTGGATCTTTAAGTAAAACTCCATCCGCAGGTATGAGCTTCAAATTTGGCTCCATAGGGAATTTATCAAGCGTGCACCTAAAAGTCCAAAATCTTGCAAAATATCCAATGCATACTTTCTCTTACTCATGAATATGCCTTTCTTTGAATGAAAAAATTCAATACCTACGAAATATTTCAAATCTCCAAGATTTTTTATGTGGAAGCATTGAAGAGGAAACTTCTTGAGACTTTTAATTTCTTGAAGATTATTTCCTGTCAGAAGTGTATCATCGACATATATAAGCAATGTTGTGAATGAAATACCTTTAGCCTTCGTAAAAAAAGAGTAATTAGCCTCTGATTGTTGATAACTAGCCTTTTGAATAGTCTCCAAAAAAGTAAGGAACTAGTTCCTTGATGCCTATTTAATCCATAAAAGGATTTGTGAAGCCGACATACAACATTCTCCCCTGTCGGCAAAGACCACGTGGAGGTTCCATATAGACTTCTTCATGCAGGTCACCATGTAAAAAGGCACTTTGGACGTCTAGTTGAGAGTAAACCAGTTTTGAGCAGAAATAACAACTAGAAGACATCGAAGAGTAATAAACTTTGCTATAGGAGAAAAGGTTTCTTGGTATCAGTTTCTTCAACTTAAGTATATCCCTTTACGATGAGACGAGCTCTATAATGTTCAATTGTGCTATCAGAATTGTACTTGATTTTGTAAACCCACTTGCAACCGATAAGCTTATGCCCATGAAGAAGTTTAACTACGCTCCCAAGTATTATTCTTTTCTAACGCTTCTAATTCTACATTCATTGCCTTTTGCCAATGCAGATCAAGGATGGCTTGACTATATTAGTGAGGCTCGGTGTGACCTGTAAAGTTAGCTAAAAAGGAACAGTGGGCAGAAGATATGTGAGAGTAGGAAAGAAAATGAGAGGGATAATTGGATAATACTGATAAAATGTATTCTTTATGCGATGTTGGAAGTTGTTTAGGCTGACTAGACTATCACATAGGAAAGGCTGTAGGTGGTGGAGATTTTGAAGAGGTTGGACTGGACTCATTAAGAGAAATAGCCTCTGTAGTAGCTGGTTTATCTGAGGAAGATATGGGTTCATGTGTAGCTAGTGGCTTGATATGTTGATGTTGAGAAGACTATATTTTCGGATGGCGACGACGGGTAATGCCAATTGTCAGTGAAGTTAGGAGGATTTGGTGATATTAAAGTTGAATTAGGTGTAATTGATGTGAAAGGAAAAGATAGTTTCAGAAAATTTCAAGTCATGACTAACAAAAAAGCTTTTATTTTATGAATAAAAAAGTTTGTAAACTTTTTGCCCGGTAGGATACCCAACAAAGATACAACGGGTGGCTCATGAATCAAATTTATGTTTTTAATGAACAACTGTTGCGTAACATAGACAATTCAAAAACTTGCAAATGATTAAGTGATGGTGGACAATTGTACAACAACTCCAAAAGGCACTTAAATGACAACAATGGGGATGGTAACCTGTTAATAAAGTAAATAGCAGTCAATATGTACTCTACCTAGAAGATTAGTGGCAAGTGAGGTTGAAAACGTAATGCTCGTGCAACATTTAGAATATGTTAATGCTTGCGCTCGACTATACTATTTTGTTGAGGAGTCGACACGCAAGCATCTTGATATTCTATGCTATAATAGTGAAAAAAATCCTTCTTAGACTCAAATTCGTTACCATTGTCAACTCTAATTGTTTTAACCGATATATGAAATTGGGCTTTAGCAAATGCAATAAAAGATTTTAAGAGATTTTGAGTTTCAGATTTGTATTGCATAAGATAGACCCAAGTGCATCTTGTAAAATCATGTACAATTGTAAGAAAAGATCGAGCTCCTGAATGAGTGGCGACTTTATGTGGACTTGAAATATCACAATGCAATAAATTAAATGGAGCACAAGTGGATATAGTACTTGAAGGCGAAGTCTAGTTTGTTTCGCCCTAGGACAAATATTACAAATATTCTTATCAAAATAAATATTGTGAGAAGGCAATAATGGAGTAATTAGTCTTAGGTGAGAAGGTGACGGATGCCTTAATCGCATGTGCCATGAGTCTGAATGTTGGGAAACTTGATGGGAAATAAGGGCTTGTTGGAGAGGAGACATGTAATAGAGACCACCACGTTGTTTACCCGAGCCAATCATCTTCCCCATGGCCAAGTCCTATAAAGCACAGAAGGTGGGAAATAATATGGCACAACAATTTAAATCCGTAGTAATTTTAGTAACTGAGATAAAATTTAGAAGAAAGGAAAGAACACATAAAACTTTATCTAAGGTGATGTTGGAATTGAATGGCACAGTACTAACAAAGTTTACAAGGGCAGATGCTCCTATGGGCAAATTAACAAGGGGTATGGTTGTGGTTTTTTGTTTGAGTGAAGATTGTGGAGTCAGAAGTGATATGATCAGTAGCTCTGCTATCCAAACTACAAGGTTTAGTAAACGCAAAATTAATTGAAATATCGTGAAAAATAGACAAACCTGCAACATTTGCATAAGCATCATTATTACCATATGAATTGTGACTTTGACTCATTGTAGATAGAGCATGAGCAATCTGTCGGAGTTGATCTATGGAAAGGCCATGTGAATTAGTTCCCTCTTGTGGATGGGCCTCATGCAAAGATTGGGAGGGCTCTGTTGCATTGCCTGCATGAGAGGAATTAACTTCATTTCTCTGAGATCCATTATGTTGACTACTCTGACTTCCTGTTCTATTTTTAATTGTCCATCTGTCCTCAGTATGGCCTCTTTTATCACAATATTTGCAATAGAATTTTAGAGTTTGACAATTTTCTATTATGTGGTCATCTCTATTACAATGATCACAATACTTGTCTTCAGCTTTATTAAAGGAATTTGTTCCACATCTCTGAACTGTAGCAGCGATTGAGAAGTTTTCCATTGGTTCCGATGCCATTTGCCGTTGCATTTCTTCTTGAATGACAAGTGAATTAGCTTGATGTAAATTAGGTAATAGAGGCATCATGAGAATATTCATGCAACAACATTGAAAGTGCCATTAAGACCCATGAGGAATTGCATTAGGTGATCTTTTTCTCTTTACTCGTCATGTACTTTCATTTGATTGCAAGTTAGAAGAGATCTATATGTATCTAATTCTTCCCAAAGACCTTCGAGTTTTGTAAAATAAGTTGAGACTGACATGGTACCTTGTGAGAAAGAGGCCAATGATTTCTTAGTTTGATAGATTGCTGGTGAATTTTTTTTGTAAGAACTAATCTTTGAAGTCTTCCCATACTTGGCGGGATGTCTTCACATGAATGACTCCTTTGGTTAGATCCAGTTCCAATGAGTGAGTAAGCCATGACAAAATCATGCTGCTGCACTAATCCCATAATGTGTATTCTGCTAGCTTTTCTTTGTCAGATGGTTGCTCGATGGACCGGTGGATGAATCCAAGTTTGTTTTTGGCTGTAAGAGCATGAATCATGGATCTGCTTCATGACTGGTAATTGGCTTCATTTAATTTGATAGGGATAAGAAAGTGACAAGGATGATTAGATGGGTGAACAAAATATGGATTCGATGAATCCATTATGTTGCTGTTGTTCTTGGTATCTATCATCGAGAGATGAGGCAATAGAAAACCTGGTGCTCTGATGCCATCTTAACAAATTGCATAAACAATATAAAAGAAAAGATAGGAAATTGACAGCAAAATGAAGTGGGTGTTTGGTCAAAAAAATGGATGTGTATTCTCATTCATGGCAACATGCTTTATATACCAAAAAAAAAAAAAACATCAATTGCCTACAATCCATAAAATATGTAATCCACATTTAGTGGGATTGGACATTAAACAAGTACGAAAACCAAATATGCAGCAATTACAATAAACATGTCTCTTAATACATAGTAATCTTATTTTTGTTGCTTTTGATTGCAAGAGCCGCTGAAAAAGTATTCTGGATTCATCAAATTCCCAATGATACCTTTGGGCTACCAAAGAAATGGACGAACAGGTCCTTAGCATTTGTTAAATTGTGCAGGTTCCTTTGTTGACTTTTCTTGGATGTAATAAATAAGACAATATACATTCTAGTTTTTGTTTCTAACTTGTGTCCACTATGGTGTGAACAGCTGAAAGAAAATCTTCTGACAAAGATGATAAAGAAAGTACTGATAAATATGAGAATGAGAAAAAACCAGATACAAATGTAGTGAGGAAAACTACATATCAATAGGAACTTTTGAATGATGTAAAAGCTGTATGATTACAAAATTCAAAGGAGTTCATAGATGAAGAATATAAAAAATTTTATCATCACTCTCTGGCGAAGGTGGATTTAGTATCCAGCCTAGTGTGTTCCACGTTATAGGTCAAGTTGTACAGTAGTTTTACAATTTTGTTTTACAATCTTGTACAGTTTTACTTAAATAATGAGAAGCCTCTATGATGGAGTCACTTTACTGTAGAAGTTGATGTTGAATTCAAGGGTGGTTGGTCGTGCCTCCCAAAGCTCTTCACGATTTGTATGAGAGTTATTATCACTTGAACAAATCCAACCTAAAATTATATTTCAAATGCGTCCTCATCTCATATGAATTTGATGAACTTTTGCCCAAGCACTTGAACTTCTTTAAGGTAATTTTCGCTTTTTCAAACTTGGATGAATGAGATTACAATGATGTTGATATTGCGCTTTGGGACTTGATTCTTACTATTTGGCTATGTGACCAAGGTCTTATTGATTCTGACACCTCACAACTTAATCTATCAACAGAAATGCTGCTATAACACGACAACTTGAAAACGCTATTACAATAATGCTGATATTGAGCTTTGGGGCTCTATTCTTACTATTTGGCTATGTGAGCAAGGTCTTATTGATTCTGACACCTCACAACTTAATCTACAACTGAAACGCTATTGTAACACAGCAACTTGAAAATGATAAAGAAGAAACTCATTCACAAAGATTTGCAAACTTGTCAATGAAGACCCCAATGAATCTAACAATAAAGACAAGAAAGGTATGGCATATAGAAAGCAATAGGTATATTTGTTTTAGGAGTAACTTTTGTCTGGAGTTACAACTTGAACAAAATGAATTATGCATAGCATCGATGATTGTCCAAATTGCTTGTAGCATTGCAACCTATTCCATGCATCTTCATGCTTCAATACATTCTACATTAGGTTGGTTTTGTTTTACTTTTGATGTCTCAAACTTCTTATGATGTCTTAGATGTTTGGAATACGTCTCAAGCCTCATTCTTATCTTGTGTTTCTAATTTGTCAATTTTGTATTTATGACTTATCATTGACCTAGCAAGGACAACAATAAATGTTTTCGGGACAAGTTAGGTAACATCGCTGCTTGCAACATAGTCTTTTTTAAAATTCACTTTTATTTTTTAGTTGTTAAAAGATTATTATGAGTTAGTGCCATATTTTGTATGACGTGAAATTCATTGGTGATGGCTATGCTCATTATGAAGGTAACTCTTACTACCTGCCCTCCCTACATTAAGTTCCTCATAACCACCTTAGCTACCCTAATAGTTGTAGGATTACTTTTCATAATTCATTACTTTTGACAGTATCTTCTAAAAGTTTTCTTAACCATAAATAGCATGAAAAACTAATCATATGTATATGATAGAAAACAAGAGGAAACCTTATATTCCCTTACTCAAATTAGTTGGATAGTGTGATATTTGCAGGAAGTTGTTGAGAAAAAAAGCCTTAGAGCATAGAGATATCCAGTAGTTCACATTTAGTGGACAAGCTTAGATGTATGCATCTTCTAGAATTTAAAGTTATTAAACTAAATGCGAAATTTATTGAACTTGTCAAGAATAAAGTCGTGGAGCATAAAGATGTCCAACAATTGACATTTAGTAGCCAGTACTTCGAGGTATGTATCTTCTAGAATTTAAAGTTATAAAAATAAATATGATATTTGCAGGGACTTATCAAGGAAGGAATCTAGAGTCTAAAGTCTAAAGTCTAAAAATGTTTAGCAATTCATATATTGTCCTCTGTGAGGTATGTATTTTCTAGAATTTGAGATTACAAAAATGAATGTGATATTTCAGGAACTAGTCATGCGGAGATCCTTGGAACTTAAAGATGTTCAACAGTTCACATTTGATGCTAGTCCTTCGAGGTATGTATATTTTAGGGTTTGAAGTTATAAAAATGAATGTAATATTTGCAGGAATTATTCAAAGAAAGGGCCTTGGAGCCTAAAGATGCCCAGCAGTTCACATTAGTGGCAAGTCATCAGAGGTATGTATTTTCTAAAATTTGAAGTTATAAAAAATGAACATGATATTTGTAGGACTTATTTGAGGAAAGAGCCCTGAAGCCTATAGATGCCCAACTATCCACACTAGTGGCAAGTTATTTGAGGTTTGTATTTCTTAAAATTTGAAGTCACAAAAAATAAATGTGATGTTTGCAGGACTTGTCGGAGAAAAGAATCCTAGAACTTAAAGATGTCCAATAGTTCACATTTTGTGGCAAGTTTTTCGAGAAATGTATCTTTTATAATTAAAAGTTATAAAAATGAATGTGGTATTCAGATAGTTGTTGAGATAAGAGCCTAGAGATGTCCAACGGTTCACATTTAGTACGAGCCCTTTGAGGTGTGTATTTTTTATTAAGAATTTGAAGTTATAAAAAAATATAATATTCTTAGGAACTTGTCAAAAAAAGAACCATGGAGCATAAAGATGTCTGACAGTTCAGATTTAGTGGTCAGCCTTTTAAGGTATGTGCCTTTTAAAATTTGAAATTACAAAAAATGAAGATATTTGCAGGAACCTGTTGAGGATAGAGCCATGGAGCCTATAGATATTCAATAGTTCATAATTAGTCACCAGTTCTTTGAGGTATGTATCTTCTAAAATTTGAAGATGTCCAGTAGTTAACATTTAGTGACAAGTCCTCCAAAGCATGAATCTTTTAGAGTTTGAAATTATGAAAATGTAATATTTGAAGGAATTTGTTGAGCAAAGAATCCTAAAACATAAAGATGTCCAGTGCTTCGCATTTAGTGGCAAGTCATCCAAGGTATGTATCTTTTAGAATTCGAAGTCATAAAAATGAATGTGCTATTTGCAAGAACTTGTTAAAAAAAGAGTCTTGGAGCCTAAAAATGTCCATCAGTTCATATTTTTAGCAAGTTCCCCGAGGTATGTACTTTGTAGAATTTGAAGTTATAACAGTTAATACAATATTTCTAGGAATTTATCAAGGAAGGAGCTTTTAAGCATAAATATATCAATCGTTAACATTTAGTGACTAGACCTCCAAGGTAGGTATCTTCTAGAATTTGAAGTAATAAAAATTAATGCAATATTTGTAGGAACTTGTCAAGGAAAGGGCTCTAAAGCATAAAGATAACCAACAGTTCGAATTTAGTGGCCAATCCTCAGATGTATGTATTTTCTAGAATTTGAAGTTAGAAAGAATGAATGTGATATTTGCATAAACTTATCTATGAGCAAGCCCTGGAGCCTAAAGATGTCCTTCAGTTCACATTTTGTGGCAAGTCTTCTGAGATATGTATCTTTTAGAGTTTGAAGTTATAAAATTTAATGCGATATTTGCATTTGTTAGGACTTGTCAAGAAAAAAATCTTGGAGCATAAAGATGTCCAACAGTTCACCTTTAGTGGCCAGTTTTCCTAGGTATGTATCTTTTCGAATTTGAAGTTATAAAAATAAATTTGATATTTGCAGGAACTTGTCGATTATAGAGCTATGGAGCCTATAGATGTCCAACGGTTCACATTTATTAGCCAGTCTCTTAAGGAATGTATCTTCTACAATTTAAAGTTATAAAAATAAAAGTGATATTTGCAAGAACTTGTCAAAGCAATAATCATGGAGCATAAAGATGCACAACTGTTCACATTAAGTGGCCAGTTCTTCAAGGTGTGTATATTATAGGATTTGAAGTTATAAAATTAAATGTGATATTTGTATAAACTTGTTAAGGATGGAGCTGTGGAGCCTATAGATGTCCAATAGTTCACATTCATGGGCTAGTCTTTTGAGGTATGTAACTTCTAGAATTTTAAGTTATAAAACTAAATGTGACATTTGTAGGAACTAGCCGAGGAAAGAGTCCTAGAGTCTAAAGATGTCCAACCATTCACATTTAGTGATCAGTCTTTTGAGGTGCGTATTTAGAATTTGAAATTATAAAAATGAATGTGATATTCGTTGGGATTTGTTGAGGGAAGAGTCTTGAAGCCTTAGAAACAACATTTCTATCTATGTTTTATAAACTATGAGGGCCTAAATCCAACTAAATTATTTTAACCAGTTCTGTGAATTTGTTATGAGAGTTCATTATCTTTAAGAAATGATGTATGTATTCTTTTATTTAGGCCTTCTTTATGGACTTCTTACTCTTTTCATGTTTGCCCCCCTCCCCCGAGCCATCTTGTTTGTGTCGTAGTTATGGGGTGGATTTCATGCTTCTATTTGAATTTGTTTGCAATAATAGAGATTTATTTCAATGGAAAAGAAAGAAAAAATTCTTAGAGATAGATAAAAATGCCACTTTGTCAAATCATTGCATGCTAATTGTAATTTTTCAGTATCGGGATTTTATAATTTCTTAAGTTAAGATCCAGAAAGCTGGTTACTTGATGGTAAATTGTTTTGTCACATAAATGTGTTGAAAGAAATTGAATTTTGCTCACACTAGATTCGCATTCATTTGGACCTTAAATCATGTCTACATTGAAATGATTGGATGATATATTCTTGAGATGGTGCAGAAAGTGGAGATGAATGAGATGGATTTAGTGATGCTTGGTTTGGACATTTATTGTATATTATCTTAGGATTGTTTTAAGTTTCAACAGAACGTAATATCAGAAGAAAACAGAGGATTCAAACTTAGAGTGTGTGTGCACATATATATTGGATAGATATGTATCTTTGTGACATAATTATGATGAATCACTAAGCGAGTTAAAAAATGAGAAAAATACGTATGAATAATATTACTTATGATGAATTCCAATTAATTTCTATGTCAAGTTATTAGTTTTTTATGAAAAATTCTATCACAAAACTTAATTTTATAACAAACTCAATTTCATCGTAAAATTTAATCAGTGACAAAGCATGTAAAGACAAAATTGTGGCAAAAAAATTGTGATGGATTTCTTAAACTGTATTGAATTTTTCCGTAATGGAAGAGGATATATTCTTATAGTGTAATGTTTTTGAACCAATTTATCTCATACGTCTCCATTAAGCCAATTAGGACCTCTCCCTACCATACCTAACATTCGTTGTTCTATTCCTATTTTTCACAATCTAAATCCTCATAAGCTCTCTCCAATGCTTCTTCCGTAGCAATGTAAAAAGTTTTGCCTAAATTATTGCTTGCATTTTCATTCCACACATCCTTTATTTGAAATTCTGTTTAGTTGTCCCACAAAATAGCGTTAAGCAATCCTCTATTTAAATATAAAACCATTATATTCAAAGATAAATAATTATAAATTACCTTAAATTGATCCCAAAGCAAATTCATAACACCATATGTTAACTTTTTTCATTTTGGCCATACTTCTATGATGATGCCTTTTATTTCATTTGTGAAATTGTGAGGGACATCACTTGCAATGAACTTAGTAAATAATCAAGACTTAAATAGTTAAATAAGTGATTATGAATTTTTTTTTTGACAATAATAAGCTACGTATATAAGATGGAGCATAAAGAAGTGGAAATAATCTTATAGTTTACACAAGCGTTTAATATTTTCCATGTTTGCAATGCCTTGGAACCTAGGAACGGCCATTCCTAGGTTGGCAACGCTACCTGTGGGCAGCCGGATCTATAGCGAACTTATAGAAATACAAGAAAAATAACTAAACAACATACCAATATATCTATACAACTCCAAAAATTCTCAATATTTATTACAAACTCTAGTCTTAAGGCTACAAGCCCCAAAAGTAAAACGTAATATAATATACAAATTTTCCAACCTAATACAAATCTAATGGCTACAAGCCACATACGATATTATTCATGTAAAATCATCAAAATAAACCAAAGCAAAAGAGCTTAAAATCAAACTGGCAAGCTCCACATGCTTACTCACATGCACCTGATAATATATTTGAATAAGTCCACTGACTTAGTAAGAATCATAGCTGTGAAATGATAAAAAATAAAAGGATTCAACAAATTTGGTATAGAGTACAAACGAGGGTAATAAACAAATTAAAAGCACCAAATGATTGTGATAATTCAATAATCAAATAGAAATGAGTAACTCATATGAAAGTGTAAAAAAAATCACATGATCGAATAACATAGGTAGAACTAGTATTTAGTGGATCTGTCACTCTTAGAACTCCAATTAAACATAAAACTCTTATCCTCCTTAAGGTCTCTCCCTCGAGTGGCCACTCGGAGGGATAACCCAACCAACATATGACACTCTCAACATACCAGATGTCACAGACTAGTCCTTGAAAAACCTACTTTTAGGCCTTCGCGGAACTATCTAAAATGAGAGAACCCTTTAAGGGATCAATCATTAGTCGGATACAGCCCGACGTCCCCCCCAGAGACTTCCTAAGGGTCCACCAAACCAGGGTAATACACACAAGGCTATAAGGATAAAAACAATCATCTGAATCAAATAAGCAAAGTTTCAAACGAGATTCGGACATTGTCAATGAAAACAACACACAAAAATGTTTTGAGATAATGATAATCATCTGAATTAGAATTTTCAAAGTTCAAATGAGGCTCGAATATTATCAATCGATTCGTATCAAATTTTGGACACATAAGTTATATATTTAGATTTAGGAAAGCTTAATGGAGTAAAATATAAATTTAGAATAGCAAAAAGAAGTCAAAATATAAAAATTTAGGTTCTATTCTAAGCATATCAGTGCACAAAAAGGGGCACGGATGTGGAAAAAATGCTTGAGGTTACTGGCCTGAGAGCATCCACATGCAAAAAGGAACACGGTCACGCTTAGTGAATAGTAACCATAAGCGGTAAATTTTTATTTTATTTATTTTTTTTTTTTTGGGAATCCTTACGATGACAAACCTCTAAATGTGAAAAATTTAGATTTAATTTGTTCTACTCATCATCAAGACTATTAATTTTTATATTTTGAGAAAAAATTGAAGAAATTTCAATTTTTGTGTTCTTATATTTTCAAGATGTTTAGGCCTCTTTTTTTTTTTTTTCCATGATTTTAACTCTAACAGATCTCCATCATACTCAATGAGACGATAGCATGTAATAAGACCAATTTTGAAGTTCAAATTTGAGGGAAAACTCAGCAAAATTTTCAAAGTTTTGTGTCCATAGGTTTTGAGATGTTTTTACCTTTATTATCTCCAATAACTCAACTCCATCTATTCTCAACTAATTCAAGAACTCAAAAATTATTATCAAGTTCCAACGGTATGGATATATCAAAGGTTAATGTTCACAAAATTCATATATATATATATCATAGATATGCATTACAAGTACGTATCACAACTTATAGTCAAGAATAACTCACTGGTTTCAAGCTCAAAATTACCATTCCATAATAGGGAATCAAAGAAATGGAACAGCCATAATTCTTACCTTAATTGTAACACCCCAAAAAATTCTCTAAATAAAATTTTCAATCATCGATTTTTTGAAAATTGACTCGATTTCAAAGTCACGAGCATCGTTTGAATATCAAAATAAGTTCGTGCATTCGAAAAAAATTTTTGTGCATTCGAGCTTCATTTTCTCGTCACCTTTTGATCCAAATGAGCCTCAAAAGCCCGTCAAACAAGGCTAATTCTTGGCCCAAACCCTAGCCACTATTGTTGACGAAAAAAATAGCATTTTTGAATATAAAAAAAAAAGAAAAAAAGGGAGAAGCTGAAAATCTGAAGGCTACTACCGGCGCCCTATTCCATCAAGAGGATGGAATTCATCCCATCCATCTATCATAATTTGTCTCTAATCTTGCTATAAAAGCTTCCCAAATTGCACTGAAGGGCTTCATCAAAATGATTATTTTCTTTTGACCTTATTTTCTCTCTATAAATAATCCCCATTCTAGCTTAAAATTTTCTACAACTCCTTACCTCTCAAACACACTTTTACACACTTCTAACATTTTAACTACATTACTTCAAAGGAAAATCTTGCTTAAGGGGATTAAGGTGGCACTCACTCTAACCCATTAGTAAGTATGGTTTAAGAATGTGATTTAAGAATTATATGTTGTGGTATGTTGGAGCTTAACCTAAGAATGATTGTCATTTTAGGTGCTTGAGAATCGAACACTCGCAGAGCTCGATATCTTTCCTTTAAGATTGAGATTCAAGTAAGACTTATGGTTTTCTTAATCTTCTTATGAGCATATGATTCTAATTCTTGCCTTGAATGAATGATCATGACTTGAGCCATTGAATATTTTGGCCTCCTTTGAGAATTGTTGTTTCTTGATATTATAAGCTCTATTCCATGACTATGTAAATCCAAAGCTTAATGAATTATCTTGACATCTCTATCTATGCTTTGGATTGAGTTTTGTATAGTGAACATTGGACTTAGAGGAGGAATGAACCAAAGACTGAATGAAAAGTGAAAGATATGGACTAAAAACGTACCTTTTGACTTAAACATGATCTTTCAATAAATCCTAAACCAAATTTTAAAATTTTGATTTACAAATGTTTTTGTGTATAAGACAACCCCAAAAATGTTATTTTGGACAAAAAATTCAAAGAAAATCAAAAAATAAAAAATTACATTTTCACCCAAGACTGAGCGCTTAAGCGCTCAACTTGGGCGCTCGGCACCAAAACCTCAATTTTTCCAATAGCTTAGGCATCCTAGCACCCAGCTTGTGGACAAAAATTCTATTAGGGTGCTTGAGCGCTCGTTTGAGAGCCCAAGCGCCTATTTTCATCAAAAAACTCAATTTTTGTCAACCTTATTTCGATGTATAGAGTCTATATCCCATCTTTCTAATGTGATTTGAACTTTAAAATGAAAACCCTCCAGTCCATAGTCAATTCTGAAATGATCGAATGATTTGTATGGCCAATTACAAAATATTTGTTTAAATCTTATGGCCAATCGAAATGGTGCCTATAGTGGCCTTATATAAATGATTGAATGTCCTATCTGTTTCAAGCCTAAATGAATGAACAAATATTAAGTCATGGGGGTTTTCTTGGATACCAAATTTCAAAAATATCGGATTGACGATAAGGACCTTTGGGAATCCTCGACTGTTGGGTAGTTCGGACGAGTCCTGGAGGTAGGGTTCTGAAAGACTACTCCGGAGCACGTAGGTCAACTGTGTTCTAATGTGAAATGAATGCTCCTAGCAGAAGTTCGGAGGGATAAGGATTTTATATGATATTTGTTGGAGTTATAAAGCTGACAGAGCCACCAAACTACTTGATTCAACATCATGACTTGAATGTGATAAATAATTTATGTTATTTGATTTGTCTTAAACGTTTTAAATGTTTTCGAAAGCCTAATGAATCACATTCATATTTCGTTATTGATATGCTTATTATTTGAATTTTGTACACCTATTTTCTTGCCAGAACTTTTACTGCAGTAGTGGACTCATGATTTTATAATATTATGTAGGTGCATGAATCATGAGGCTGAATGAACGAAAGCTCCAAGTTAGATTGCTACTGTTTTTCCTTTGGGAATTTGTACTCATGTTTGTATTTTGGCTCAATTAAACATTTTGGACTTCTGGACTGATAGAATGTATAGATAGATGGCCGGTAATGTTAAGTTAGCTGCTCATGTAATGATAATTTCTATTGAGATTTTAGTTTGAACTGCTTGATGTTCGTTCCTGCTTTAGTTTTAGAATGTGCCGATCGTAAAAACGTTCCGAACATGAGGCAGAATGCTGCTATGACCCACGGCACTACACGTGGTATCAGAGCTTAAGATAAGAAACCTAATAGTATAGACTTATAGAATTTTGTCTTTATTCACGTTTCTCGCCACTAATTTCTTTTGTTCTAATTTTGGCATGGCAGATGGATAAGGGCAAAGGCAAGGTAGATGGATAAGGGCAAATGCAAGGCAAATGACTGGGCTAGGTCAGAATCGGGCCACAGTGATAGTGACAGTAACATCGGACCTCTGAAGAAATAGAAGGTCGATTACGAGGAGATTATCACAGATTTATACCGAGAGATAAACTATTGGAAGGATGCGTATTTGAAGAAGCATCATCTGTATCAGATCTGTAGTCGATGGGCCTAGGACGAGATAGAAAGGATGGCCTCGAGACATCGATCATAGCATCATACGCTTAAGAATGTAGCGACCCAGAATCGAATTTGCTTCAATCATATTAAGGGGGATCTAGTGGCTAATGTGGACGAGGCATTCAGACAGGCAGTGAAATCCATGGTTAGTATGGAGTGGCTGACACAAGATCACTCAAAGGAGATAGTTGTCCCTAGGTTTTAGGTTCCTTTTATGCCTTTGATGTTCAATGACAAGATTATTAGAGACAAGCCACCCCGTCCTTCTGCACAGAGATTGCACAACCCACCACCACCTACGGAAGATAGCCTAGGACTCTTCGCAGCTGCACCAAGTGCCCCAAAGAGGGTGCGTATGACGGCACGAATTAGTGTACGAGCTCCAACCTAAATCAATAATGACGTTGTAGCAGCTGCTTGGGTTGAGAGGATGCTTGATGATGTGGACCATACGATAGCTCTCGGGACACATGATGATGACAATGATGAGTCGGACAATGATTCGGAGGAGGAGTTTGAGGAAGACTCGGAAGAAGAGTCAGAGAAGAACCCTGCTGAAAATCCTTGTCGCCCGCTAGGTACATGACATGGATGGATAGATTTGTGATTATGTGATTCTCTTTTTCTTTCTTTTCTTTTCTTTCTTTGTTTAGCATTGTATATATTAAGTTGATATTAAGATGTCACTTGTAAGTGGGGAATCCAGCTTAGTATAGCTAGAATATTTTGTATAAAATAGTATTAGTATTTTCCCATTTTGAATGTGGTTAGGGAGCCATCTTTCATTTGCGTTTTAAAGATGGTCCTATAACCATAATAGATTGAATGTGTAAGCTTGCATCGATTGGAATGAATCAAACATTCTTTGAAGATCTCCCAACTTGAATTCTTGTCATTTTATGCTTTATGCCTGTCTATGCATATAAGTAACCTTGTATTGTTATTAAAACATGAATTTTATAAATTTTAGATCACGGTGTTGTCTATTGGTAATACATCCCGAAATAAACCCACAAGAAAATGAGGGAGACCAAGATGGGTATTATTCAAGAAGATTAGGGCACCTGACACCCCTAATGTTGATGAGAACCCTATGCCTCGACAAAAACAACCTAAACCAAACCCTCAAGTATGAAATGAACCTCCCCAAGGAAACCCTTCGCAAAATGAACCTGTAGCCAAGCAACTCATTTCCCTCTTAAGATAAGCCTTGAATCGGGATTAACCTCGAGGTCAGCAAAGACAAGGACAGGAGAAGGAATTGGAGGACATGATGTTGGCTAGGTTCTTAAGATTCAATCCGCCTAACTTTGATGGTGAACCCGATGATCGTAAAACCGAGTCTTGGTTCTTTGTGGTTAAGAAAACCTTCTGAGTTTTGAACTAGACAAACTCGAAAAAGCCAAGTATGCTATGTACTTGTTTGAGGGGTTGGCATGCCATTGGTGGGCAATCATTGAAAGAGAATAGGAGAGAGACGGAATTGAGGGTTCATGGAATCAATTCCGAGAGAAGGTTCTAAAGAAGTATATCCCGCAGGTGATTAGGGAGTTGCGAGAAAAAGAGTTCATAAGGTTGATACGATGGATTCTGTCTGTGGTCAAGTATGAGGCCGAGTTTAGTCGGCTTGTCCAATACACTCCGCAAATGTTGGTGGACGAAGAACGAAGGAGGGAAAGGTTTACTGAGGGTTTAAGACTCGATTTAAGAAGGGCTTTGGCCATAAATCGGCATCTTGACTATGACAGTGCTATTGAAACGACAATGGAGTTTGAAGCGGAGTTTCAAGAGCTCCACAAGATAGACGAGAAAAAGAAATAACGATAGGCTGGCAAGTCTGATAGCGAGAAAGGAAAGAAAGGTAATTTCAATAAGAAGCCTAAGACTGGGAATATGTCTGTAGATAAAGGAAAAGAGAAGTGTGGACATTGTGGTGGCACAAACCACATGGAGGAACAATACTGGAAGAAGTTGGACAGATATTTTATTTGTAAAAGTGATCAGCACACAATCAAAGACTGCCCCAAGAATCGTAAGGGTGGGAATGTAGGGACACAAACCAGTAGTGGGGTACGACCGGATGTTCCCAGGTCAAAGTGAAACTTGTGTCCTGATAGGAGAGAAGGGCAGAGATCCTACCCAAGTTGTACAAAGTAAGATTATTATTCATGATTTTATTTGTAAAGCTCTCTTTGATCCTGGTATGACACATTCCTTTATCTTCCTTGTTTGTGCTAAGAAATTAGACTTGCCATATGAAAATATAAACATCTTGTATGACATCCATACTCTCGTAGGAGAATGCTACGTGACTAGGATTAGATACCCGCGATGCCCTATGGTTATAGAAAATCAAAACTTTAGTATAGATTTGATTAAAGTGTCAATTCGAGATTATGATCTTATTTTAGAAATGGATTGGTTGTTTAAGCATCAAGCGGTAGTTGACTGTTATGCTACAATGGTCAAATTAGGTACCGCAATCGGAGTTGGTACCTTGAGTGCAAACAAGAATGGTGGTATACCCACCATTTAAGAGGTAAGGACTCGAAAAATAATCAAAAGAGGGGGATAAAGATTTTTGGCCTATCTGAAAAATAAACGTCATGATAAGATTAAATTGAAGGACATTAAGATGGTTAAAAAATTTCCTGAGGTATTTTCTAGATGAATTGAATTCACTATCCCCGGATCAAGAGATAGAATTTGTGAGAGAAATAATCATTGGGGTAGCGTCATTCTCAAAGACTCCCTACGGAATGGCACTAGTAGAATTAAAAGAGCTCAAGGAATAGTTGCAAGAACTACTGGAAAAAAATTTCATAAGACCAAGCTCTTTGCCTTGGGGAGCTCTAGTCCTATTTGTAAAAAAGAAGGATGGGTCACTAAGAATGTGCATTGATTCCAGGGAGTTAAATAAAGTGACTATCAATAGTAAGTATCCTTTACCCTACATAGAAGAGCTGTTTGATTATCTTCAGGGGTTAGCTGTCTATTCTAAGTTGGATTTAAGATATATATACTATTAATTGAAGATACAGGAAGTAGATATTTCTAAGACTACATTTAATTCCCGTTACGGGCATTTTGTGTTTGTAGTTATGCCCTTTGGACTAACCAATGCTCCTGTGGTGTTTATGGATCTGATGCATCGAGTATTTTGTTCATACCTCGATTGCTCTATTTTTATCTTCATAGACGATATTCTGATTTATTTCAGATCAGAAAAGGAGCATGAAGGATATTTGAGAATTGTCCTCCAAACTTTAAAGGAACACAAGTTGTAATGCCCCGATCTAGAGCATCTGCCGCTAGACTGAGTTGTTACTGGGGAGAGAGCTTCTAAATATTTTCAAGTAGAAAATTTTCAAATCAAATAAATTTTAATCTTTCAAAAGTTTAATAAATCAATTTTTTTTTTCCTAAGTTTTTATGTTAAGAGAACATGATTAGTGCTATGAAACTTTATATTTTAGATAAATTTAGAGCTCAACAGTTTAGGAAATGATGCATTTTAAAATATTGAAATAAACTTTTTCCATGCTTCATTTTAAACTTTTATCAAGCTTTATCTAATTCGGATTTCATAAAAAAAAAATAAGAATTATAATGTTTTCAATTTAGGACAACTTTACCAATTATTCATTTTTGACTTTATATTACTATATATTTCAAACTCATAAAATATGATGAATAAATGTACATAAATTCTCCAAGTTTTAAAATGATGAAATAATATATCTTCTTAAGAAGAGTTCACGTAAATGTACTTAGATAATGAACTCAAATACATTAAAAATTTCAACTAACACACTATATGAGATGATCATCCAACTTTAATACTATTACATAATATTCTAAGATTACAAAAATCGGGTTGGTACAAAATATATAAATTTTCAAGGCAAGCAATGGCTTTAATTCTTCGAAACATCTTCACCTAAAAAAAAGAATTTTAAACAATAAGTCCAAATGACTTAGTAAGAAATTATGATATGGAATAGAAGTTGAATCAAGAGGACATGGTAAATGATAAGAATAAAAATGATGATGACATGAGTACAAACATGGTAATCAATAACATTTATGGCAGAACGATTATTTGGTGGATTTGTCACCCTTATCACTCCCATTATATCAAATCAATCCTTATACCTCCAATTTCTCTCTTGAGTGGCCGCTCAGAGGGGAAACAAACTTAATATAAATCGGCACGGTCGACCGCATGCCATGGACCAATTCCCTGGAACACCTACCTCCAGGCGATCGTGGAATTGTCCAAAATGGGAAAACCCTGCAGGAGACAAATCCACGGTCCAATACTGCCCAGCTATCTCTCCGGTGGCTCCCGGACCCATCAATATACAAACAATTTAGAGTTTTGGAAGGAAACGATAACAATTGGCGATTTAAACAATATTCGTTTCAAATCAATAATCGGAAAAATTTCTCGATTTCAATCAATAGATTGGGCCTATAGCCATAAACTTGGCTTCAAGAAAAGGAATAGGAATATCGATGTAGGACATATTATTGAATAGGAAAAATATACTTTTGAATTTTGTAGACTTATTATGAAGGAAAAACTTCTCTTTTTATTTTTTTAAGAAAATCCTTCTCGCTTTTTTTTTTCCCCCTCTTAACCACTCACTCACACACACATGGATACACACACACAAATAGGGCTAAAGAAAAGGAAAGGAAAGAAAGAAATAACGGCGATGTGACATTTTTTTCGATTAAAATTCTCTCCTCTCTTTTTTTTTCTCACACACACACACACATGAACAGCAGGAGAAAATATAAAAATTAGCATGAGGGGAGGGGATATTATGTTAGAAAAATAAGGAAAGAAGTTAGAATAGAGAATTAAAGCGGTTAGGATGATTAGAATGGTTAGAACAGTTAGGACGGTTAGGATGTTAGGGAATTAGCAAAGAGTTAGATTAGGAATCAAGGAAATCATCATCAAGGCTAAGGATATGGCATAATTCTTACCTTAATCTTAGAATTTCAAAACTTTAAAAATTTCACTGAGTTTCCTTCGATTTTTCCTACATATACTAATTTTCGTTTCAATAGGTGGAGGTTACATTTTCTTATAATTTTATTGAATTCAAAGCTTCAAACTCTACCTTGGATCTTGATCTATACACTCTTCCTTCACCTCACAAAATTTCTAAGTGGAAGGAAGCCTATTTAGGGTTTAATGGAAAATTAGAATTTTTTCTAGGGTTTGGGATTTTTTAGAGAGTATGAGAGTGTTTTCTCCTACAATGGTGAAGAGAATGGTAGGTTATGGTGTGGGAGAACTGAAGAGAATGGCCTCCTATTTATAGAAAAATTTGAGGGTTAGTTTTTGTAATTAATAAAATCCCCAAGGGTATTTTGGCCATTTTAAAAGATGCAAGTGGATGGTGTAGATGAGTCTTGAGTCTTCCTATTCATGCATCATGTGACATAATTTATTTTGTTTTATTTTATTTTATTTTATTTTTCAAAATTCGGCCACCATAGTAGAGGTTATACATTTTTATTTTTCTTTTAATTAATTAGGGGAATTATCTTAATACTAGGCTTATCAATTCATTAATTAACCTAGTCAATTTTGGGGGACATACTTGATAAGGTGATAAGGTTGTTTATTTTATTGACTTGATTTATTAATTAATTATCAACTTGGTTTATTTTAATTAAAATAATTCCCTCAAAACCGATTTTAAGGATGGAAAAATGAGTAAGCTTTTTATTTATTTAATTTAAAAATGCTCTAGTGTGTGTGCATATATATATATATATATATATTATATTCTTAAAAATTTCGGCCAACTCTTTAGAAGATATATATTTATTTATTTTTTTCTTTTAAGTAATTAAGCAAATTATCCCATTAGTAATTAATACAGTATCTTCGGGGAAAAAAAAAAAAAAATTAGTACTTTTACTAAAATAATAAGATTACAAGATGATACAGTTTATTTTTCTTTTTTGATAATGAAATTTTCTTGAAAAATCATTATGTAGAAATTTCTTTATTTTTCTTTATAAAATCGGTTATTTCTAGAAAAATTGATAAAGTTCATTTTGTTTTATTTTATTAATAATTTTAGTATTTATTTATTTACTTATTCAATTATCGATTTTGGAAAATATAAGATTAGGGTTTTAGATTTAAAATAATGCTTCTTAAATGAAAATAATTACATGTAGGATTTTGGATTGCAGAAAAATTATAAAAATTAGTAAAAGGGCTTTAGAGAATGAAATAAAATATTCTAAACTTGGATTATTGATTTTGGAAATAAAATTGAAAGTTTTGGTGTTAAAAAATAAATATTTAAGACTATGGATTTATGCAATAAATAAGTTTGTAGAAATAGTTTTTAGGGTAATAAAATATCGAAATCTAACTTATAGAAGTTTAGAAAAATTTTCGGATTATTAAAAGGCTACAAAAATTTATTATAAGATTAGGGTTTTAGGTTAAACTATAATAATAATTTTTAGGAAAATTTTTCGGTTGTTACACTCTCACCCCCTAAAAGAATCTGGTCCCCAGATTCGTACCTGTTATTCAAAGAGATATGGATATTTTTCTTGCATTCTATCTTCACGTTCCCATGTGGCTTCTTTAATCTTTTGATTTCTCCAGAGGACGTTGACCTGAGGTATTCTACAATTTCTAAGCTCTCGAATTTGGTAATCTAGGATATGCACAGGTTGTTCTACGTAAAAAAGGCCCATTTTGAAGAGGGAGGTCAACGTGATCTATAACGTGAGAAGGATCAGGATGAAATTTTCATAATTGGGATACGTGAAAAGCGTCGTGAATTCCGGTAAGATTTGGTGGTAACTCTATTCTATATGCCCTGGACTGGTACGTTCAATAATTTCAAATGGTCCTATATACCTTGCGGTTTTCCCATCCGTCGAATTCCTTTTTGTGAAGCGACCTTTAAAAACACACGATCCCCTATTTCAAATTCCAAATCTTTCCGTTGTTTGTCTGCATAACTCTTTTGACGATCTTGGGCAGCTTTCATATTCTTTTTAATAATCTGAATTTTGTCAATAGCTTCCTGTATTATTTCTGGCTGAGTTTCTGAAGTGCTTTTGGCCTCCTCCAAATCCCAATGCAGTGGTGATCTGCATCTTCTCCCGTATAATGCTTCGTAAGGTGCTATTTAAATCGAAGCTTGATAACTATTGTTATAGACAAATTCTATTAAAGATAGATGCCTGTCCTAATTTCCTGAAAAATTCAGTGCACAAGCGCGCAACATATCTTCCAGTGTTTGGATTACTCTTTCTGATTGCCCATCAGTCTGGGGGTGTGCAACTGTGCTAAACTGCAGTTTTGTTCCCAGATGTTTTTGCAGGCTTTTCCAAAGCCTAGCTGTGAACTTTGGATCTCTGTCAGAAACGATACTTTGAGGAACACCATGTAATCTAATAATTTCCTTGATATATATTTCTGCAAGTTTCTCGACGTTGTACTAGGTTTTAATTGGTAGAAAGTATGCAGATTTAGTGAGTCTATCTACCACGACCCATATACAATTGCATACTCCTCTCATCACTGGTAATCCAACTACAAAGTCCATCGTGATTTGATCCCATGTCCAATTTGGAATTGGAAGTGATTGTAATTTTCCAGATGGTCTTTGATGCTCCGCTTTTACTATCTGACAGGTCAAATATTTTTGTATGTCTTCTACCACATCTCGTTTCATTCCATCCCACCAAAATTTTTGTTTCAAATCATGGTACATTTTTGTCTCTCCTGGGTGTACCGTATACTTAGTTTGATGGCCAGCTGTTAGCACCTTTTCACGTATATTCTTAGGAACACACACTCTATTTTTTAATTGGAGTATTCCATTAGACTCCATTTGTGTGCTTATTGTTTGCCTTAAGTTTCTGTATCCAATCCATAAAAGCTGCAGGTGCATTTCTTAATCCAAAGGGCATCACTACAAATTCAAAATGTCCATATCGTGAATTGAATGTGATTTTGGGAATGTCCGATTCCCAAATCTTTAACTGATAATACCCTTGCCATAGATCCAACTTGGATTATATTGCAGATCCTTGTAAATTATCAAATAGCTCATCTATGTGAGGTGAGGGATATTTATTCTTAATTGTCACCTTATTTAGTTCCTGATAATCTATACACATCCATAGGGAGCTGTCTTTCTTTTTGGCAAACAGTACCAGAGCTCCCCAAGGGGAAAAACTTGGTCGGATAAAATTTTTATCCAAGAGTTCTTGTAATTGCTCCTTCAGTTCCTTCAATTTAGCTGCCACCATTCTATAGGGGCTTTTGGAATATGGAGTTTCCTCAGGAATGGTTTCTATCATGAATTCTATTCCTCGATCTAGGGGTAATGAGTTTAACTTTTCAAGAAATACCTCTGGAATTTCGCATACCACATTTATATCTTCCAAATTCATTTTATCCTAAGGTTTATTGATCAAATAGACTAGGAATCCTTGTCCTTCCTTTCTTATGATCCTTTTGGCTCTCACAGTGAAGATGGTAATTAAGGCATCGCTTTTGAAATCACGATTAATACAAGCTCTAATTCTATCCCCTAACTAACTGTTTTGGCACAACAATCTACTACGGCATGGTGTTAGTATAACCAATCCATATATCGGCATGATTGTTTACAAAACCATCTAGCCAAAAGTTGGTCAAAATCAAGATGGTTCGTACAATCCACGTTTGTCATGTTAAGCCTAGCTACTTAGCATATATTGAGTCTGCTTACCAAAAGGTCATCATGATATGTTAGTACTAATAGTCATTAGATAAGTCACAAGTAGGGAACACCAAAATATATTTGTCAGCCATCGTCTTATTAAATCTAGTGCAATTAGTTAGGATCCTCCACGGGGTCTTTTTCTTGTTCCTCTTTCTTGTCTTTTCTTCCTTCACTAATGATCCTTTCAAGTTCTGCCCTCTGTTTCTCTATTCGTGTCAAATCATTAGGTGGGTGAAATCTTATAGGGAGGTTAGGTAGTTTTCCTCATATTTGGGCCGTTTGCTTGAATCTTCATTCTTGTTACTACTCCCAGTTATGGCGTTGGTTACTGCTGTCAAGGGTTCCACTTGTGGAATTGACATCTTGCATTCCTTATTGCCAATTCTGGGGTCGTTGCAAATGTCCATCGTATTTCTCGATACTTCTGCCATGATCTCATTTTTTTGATAGTTCTGGGCAATCCATTCAACCTTGAACATAGAGTCAATGGCCTCCCACATAGTTTCCTCACAATTAGCCATCTTTCTTCAACCAAGGTACGTGATGTACTTTTGGTGCTGAGCTGCCTGATTTCTTATGTCAACATATTCCCTTGGTATTTTTCCACAAGGTTCCATTTTTGCCTTTCGAGACCTTGGCAAATCTGACATTGCATTTAGTACACTTGCTTCCAATATAAAATTTCTTTCCTTAACAGCTAATTCAGTATCATAATCCCTTATTTTTACTAGTCCTGTGTTACTTTGACCATCAAAATGCTTCGATTCCTCTGACATGTTAATTTTTCTTTTTTCCTTATCCATTCTACCCACGCGTTACTGCCGGGGTTAGTAGCACAAGAATATAAAATTACGAACTCAAACATAACAACGCATAATCAAAATTTCAATAATTATTCAGGTTCACAAAGCTAAGCTCTGATGCCACCTGCAATGCCCCAATCTAGAGCATCCGTCCCTAGACCGAGTTATTGCTGGGGAGAGAGTTTCTAAATATTTTCAAGTAGAAAATTTTCAAACCAAATAAATTTTAATCTTTCAAAAGTTTAATAAATCAATTTTTTTTTTCTAAGTTTTCATGTTAAGAGAACATGATTAGTGCAATGAAACTTTATATTTTAGGTAGAGCTCAACAGTTTAGGAAATAATGCACTTTAAAATGTTGAAATAAACTTTTTCCATGCTTCATTTTAAACTTTTATCAAGCTTTATCTAATTCGGGTTTCATAAAAAAAATGAAAATTATAATGTTTTTGATTTAGGACAACTTTACCAATCATTCATTTTTGACTTTATATTACTAGATATTTCAAACTCATAAAATATGATGAACAAATGTACATAAATTCTCCAAGTTTTAAAATGATGAAATAATATATCTTCTTAACAAAAGTTCACGTAAACGTATTTAGATAATGAACTCAAATACTTTAAAAATTTCAACTAACACACTGTATGAGATGATCATCCAACTTTAACACTATTACATAATATTCTAAGATTACAAAAATCGGGTTGGTACAAAATATATAAATTTTCAAGGCAAGCAATGGCTTTTATTCTCTGAAACATCTTCACCTAAAAAAAAAATTTAAACAATAAGTCCAAATGACTTAGTAAGAAATTATGATATGTAATAGAAGTCGAATCAAGAGGACATGGCAAATCATAAGAATAAAAATGATGATGACATGAGTACAAATACGGTAATCAATAACATTTATGGCAAAATGATTATTTGATGGATCTGTCACCCTTATCACTCCCATTATATCAAATCAATCCTTATCCCTCCAATTTCTCTCTCGAGTAGCCGCTCAGAGGGGAAATAAACTCAATATAAATCGACACGGTCGACCGCGTGCCATGGACCAATTCCCTGGAACACCTACCTCCAAGCGATCGTGGAATTGTCCAAAATGAGAAGACCCTGCAGGAGACAAAACCGACAGTCTAATACCCCCCAGCTGTAATGCCCTGGGATCGCTCAGCATTCTGCCTCGTGACCCGAGTCGTCACTCACCGTCGATCAGTAAAACTAAAGGAGTAAAGTACGGAAACTAATGGATAAAACATGGACATTTCATTTCATAATACCAAAATATCATTCTTTACATGCTAGAATCCCAAATACAAAATTACAATTCGTTCAGTCTATACAAAATAGGCCTATCAAAAATTTCTATCAGTACAGGTCCTTACATTCGAATGTAAAACAGGCCTAACGAGTACATGATCTCAATAGAGTCCCACGATCTGTACATATCTTCAGTCAATCAAGTCTGACTTAGGAACCTACATTTTTGTATGGAATTATGAGTCCACTGACCCAGTAAAACTCATGGCGAAAGAAAAGGAATAGGAGTGAGATGGTGAGTGGAACAATAAGGACAGGAATGTGATTCAGTAAACAGTACAGTACGGTCATTTCATTTCATTCAAATCGGTGATGGTAAAAAATTAATCATATTCGAGTCATGTAAGGCTGAATCAACAGTTTTGGTGGAT
>JACFYI010002957.1:414517-438067 GCA_014898755.1 Handroanthus guayacan | reverse complement strand
TTGTTTCATATCCATAAATATTTATAAAACATCATTTTATAGTTTTGGTAAAAGGTTTTTCGTTACTAAAAATCAAACCGAAACATGACGTTTTGTCCGTATCTTATGTTCAGGTCCGTTTTTAGGTTATCGAATCACCTCATAGTCCATGGTCCTTGGTCCAAAATATGTATTCAAGCTCAGGTCATGATCTTAAGGCACATTTTGGCATATGATAATCATTTCAACAAGAAAATCATATATATTGGCAATAAGAGCTCATAAACACACAAGATTTTCATGAACAAAATAGTTACAAGTTTGGCATTTGAATAACTCATAGGATATGAAATGAAACATAGGCTCAAGAACACGAGGATGGAAACCATAAGTCTTACTTGCTTGAGCTTCTAGGCTCGTCTTGAAGATATGCTAGAAATGCTCCAAATATTGAGTTAATCACCTAATAACCATTAAACCAAGTGTTAACTCTCATATAACCATGTCTGAATCACTTACTTATCAAGCTAACATCAAGCTTACCAAGGTAGGAGTACAATATCCCTCGAGTGCCGTTGAATTTCTTAGGAAAATACCAAAGTTTGGCAAGAATATGGAGCTGTCGAGAGGGCTAGAAATACAGGAGGAAATGGCAATGTTTTTTTTGCAGAATTCTTTGAGAAAATGGTTTGAATGGAGCCTCAGTCCACCTTTTATAATGTGAGGAGTGCATAGGAGTTGATGGTCAAAGCTTTAGCAAGATTCATGCCAACCAATCCCAAGTTTTATGGTAGGCTTTCGGCTGCAACCATGCTGCCCATACTGCATGCATGTAAAATCTGATTTTCTTGTTTTCTTATTTCTTTTTTTTTTCAATTATTTGGGGTGGAATCTTAGGCCGACGTTCGGGCCGAAGTTAAATAAGTTTTGGGCCTATTTTGGGCTGAAAAAATGTGAGAAATTAGGGCTCCGACGAAAGAAGATATTTCGGACGTGTGAAATTTATTTTTGGAATCAAAACGTGCTTCGTTTTATATAAATCAAAATAATTTGAGAAATTTGACGATTTAAAATCTTGATTAGGGAAAACTCGGGGTATTACAACATCGTTGCTGATGCTCTAAGCCGAAAAGAAAAGTTAGCAAGCATGAGCATTTATCCAGAAATATGTAGTGAGATACTAAAGGCCCAGGAGGAAGATAATTGGGTTTGGAAAATGAAGGGTAAGATGAAACCCGATTTTAGAATCGACATTGATAGGTTATTATGATTCAGAAGTTCTAGCAGAAAGGGATGAAGAACGATGTAGTTGAGTATATTCATAAATGTCTTACTTGCCAACTTGTGAAGGTGGAGGACCCAAGACTATCTGTCAAGTTGCAGCCGCTTTCAATTCCAAGTTGGAAGTGAGAACAGATCACCATGGATTTCATAACAAGTCTGTCTATGGTACGAGGTAGATGTGACAGTATCTAAGTTGTAGTAGATAGGCTTACCAAATCAGCACATTTTCTACCGGTTAAAATCCAATACAACGTGGAGAAGCTCGGCGAGATTTATATAAAGGAGATAATATGATTACATGGGATCCTCAAAGTATTGTCTCCAGCAGGGATTCAAAATTTACGATGAGATTATGGAGAAGTCTGCTAGAGCATCTAGGGATGGAATTGCTATTCAATACTGCTGCCTATCCCCAGACAGATGGACAGTCGAATAGGATAATTCAAACACTGGAGGATATGCTGCGTGCATGTGTTTTGAATTTTTTAGGAAATTGGGATAGGCAGCTACTGTTGGTAGAGTTCGACTATAATAACAGCTACCAAGCCTTAATTCAAATGGCTCCATATGAGGCATTTTACAGTAGGAAGTGTAGATCACCCCTTCATTGTGATATAGATGAGACCAAAAGCACATAGAATTTAGAGAAATATGCACTATTACCTGAGATGATACAAGATAAGGTTCAAATCATCAAGAAGAACATAAAAACAGCTCAGGATCGCCTGAAAAGCTACGATGATAAGCGTAGGAAAGATTTGGAGTTCAATGTAGGAGATCGGATATTCTAAAAATTACTCCACAAAAAGAAATTCAGAGAATAAGCAAAGATTGAAAACTGAGCTTTAGATATATGGGACCATTCGAGATCGTGAAACGAATTGGTCCTGTAACATACTAACTAGATCTTTTGCCGAACCTAACTGGGATCCATAATGTATTTCATGTATCTCTGCTATGAAAATACTATCTTGATTCCTTGCACGTTATCGAATATCTTGATGTTCGCCTCCAGAGTGACCTCACCTATGTAGAGCAGCCTGTCCGTATCATAGATTTCCAAGTTCATGAGCTTTGGAATCGTAGGGTACCGCAAGTTAAAGTGCTTTGGAGAAATAAAAAAGTAGAGGAGGTAACGTGGGAATATGAGGATGAAATACGGAACAAGTATTCTCAATTATTTGAATAAGTTATGAATTTGGGAACCAAATTCTTTTATGGGGAAGAGAGTGTAACACTCCGAAAATTTTTCTAAATAAAATTTTGAATCACAGATTTTTCAAAAATTGACTCGATTTCAAAATCACGAGCACTGTTTGAATGTCAAATAAGTTTGTGCATCCAAAAAATTTTAATGTATTCAAGCTTTGTTTTCTCATCATCTTTCAACCCAAACGAGCCCCAAAAACCCGTCAAATAAAGCCCAATTCCTGGCTCAAACCCTAACCACTATTGTTAACTGAAAAAATAGCATCTTTGAATATTAAAAAAATGGGGGAAGGGGGACTTGAAAATCTGAAGATTGCTGCCGGTAGCCCTATTCCATCAAGAGGATGAGATTTATCGCATCCATCCATCCATCACAATTTGTCTCTAATCTTGCCATGGAATATTCTCAAATTGCATTGAAGGGCTTCATCAAAGGGATTCTTATCTTTTGACCCTATTTTCTCTCTATAAATAAGTCCCATTCTAGCTCAAAATTTTCTGCAACTCCTAACCTCTCAAACACACTCTTGCACACTTCTAACATTTTAACTTCATTACTTCAAAGGAAAATCTTGCTTAAGGGGATTTACGTGGTGCTTACTCTAACCGATTTGTAAGTATGGTTTAAGAACATGATTTAGGAATGTATATGTTGTGGTATGTTAAAGCTTAATCTAAGAATGGTTGTCATTTTAGGTGCTTGAGAATCGAACACTCGGAGAGGTCGATATCTTTGCTTTAAGCTTGAGATTCAAGTAAGACTTATGGTTTCCTTAATCTTCTTATGAGCATATGATTCTAGTTCTTGCTTTGAATGAATGATCCTAACTTGAGCTATTGAATATTTTGACCTCCTTTGAGAAGTTATTGTCATGAGCTTGTATTGTTGCCATTATTGTTTCTTGCTATTATAAGCTCTATTTCATGACTACGTAAATCTAAAGCCTTAATGAATCCTCTTGACATCTCTATCTATACTTTGGATTGAGTTTCATATAATGGACATTGGACTAAGAGGAGGAATGGACCAAAGATTTAATGACAAATAAAGGATATAGACTAAAACGTACCATTTGACTTGAACATGATCTTTCGAAAAGTACTAAACCAAATTTTAAAATTATAATTTACAAATGTTTTTGCATAAAAGAGAACCTCAAAAATTTGGTTTTGGATGAAAAATTCAAAGGAAATCAAAAGACGAAAAATTACATTTTCACCCGAGACTGAGTGCCCTTTTGGTGCCCAAAACTTCAATTTTTCCAGTAGCTTGGGTGCCCAACTTCTGGGCAAAAATTCTATTGGGGTGTTCGAGCACCCAAGTGTCCATTTCCATAAAGAAACTCAATTTTTCTCAACCTTGTTCGATGTACCGAGTCCATATCCCATCTTTCTAATGTGATTTGAACTTTGAAATGAAAATCCTCTAATCCATAGTCAATTCTGAAATGATCGAATGATATGTATAGCCAATTCTGAAATGTTTGTTTGAATCTTATGGCCAATCAAAATAGTGCCCGCAGTGGCCTTGTATGAATGATTGAATGTTTTATTTGTTTCAAGTCTGAATAAATGAACAAATGTTAGGCCCTAGTAGATTTTGTGGTTACCGAATTTGGACAATATCAGAATGACGATCAGCATCCTTGGGAATCTGTGACATTGGGTAGTTCGAACGAGCCCTGGAGGTGGGATTTTTGAAGGACTACTCCGGAGCACGTAGGTCAACTATGTTCTAACGTGAAATGAATGCTCCTAGCAGAAGTTTGGAGGGATAAGGATTTTATATAATATTTGTTAGAGTTATAAAGGTGACGGACCCACCAAACTGCTTGATTTAGCCTCATGACTTGAATGCGATAAATGATTTATGTTATTTGATTTGTCTTGAATGTTCTGAATGTTTTCGAAAGCCTAATAAATTACATTCATATTTCGTTATTGATATCCTCATTATTTGAATTTTGATTACCTATTTTCTTGCCATAAGTTTTACTGGATCAGTGGACTCATGATTCTGTAATATTATGTAGGTGCATGAATCATGAAGTTGAATGAACAAAAGCTCCAAGTTAGATTGCTACTGTTTTTCCTTTGGGAATTTGTACTCATATTTGTATTTTGGCTCGATTGAACATTTTGGACTTCTAGGCTGATAGAATGTATAGATAGAAGGTCGGTAATGTTAAGTTAGCTACTCATGTATTTTAGAAACTCTTTGGCATGTAATGGTAATTTCTGTGGAGATTTTAGTTTGAATTGCTTGATGTTCGTTCTTACTTTAGTTTTAGAATGTTCGAACTGCAAGTAATGTTCCGGATCATAGGGCAGAATGCTACCGTGACCCGGGATGCTACAACTTTCCCAGCTTTCGGGAACTTCTCAATCATTGTAGATTCTAGCCATACTATGTACCCACCTCGAAAGGATCCATCACACTTCTACCCATCTATAGACAAAGATTTAAGAGCATTTGTAAGAGTTTCCTCTTCTTGAGGTGTCCTCTAACGTCTTGGCCCCTAGCTGGTCTTGTCTTCTTATTTGTGCTCCTGGAAGTACGTCATGATTATTTCCTTATCCTGAACCAAGGCCAGGTACACGAACTAAGTATTGAATGGCAAGATTATTGTATCGGATAATAAATAGCTATGAAAAGAGAAATATAGGTACATAAAGTATTGAAAAGATTAAACATAAGCAAATGAAATAATGTTAATCAAACACGGATGTGCAATTGAGGTCGTCCACATAAAGCAATGCATTATAGCACTAAAGTTGTAAAAATGAAGATTACAAACTTATACACATCAAAGAAAATGGTGTTAAGCATAAAAAAGTAATGTTTACATAATCCAATAAAAAGGTATTCGGACTCCAACAATCCAAAACATGTCCTTCCCTCCAAGTGGGGAACATTTCTATTGCCAATTCATCCCTCCACGTGCTCATGCAACTGAGATCTCGATCATGTTAATCAAATTAGAGCCATTTTGTTCAACACCATCACTTTTGTCCAACACAATTTCTTCAAACAGATCATGACCTTTCTGTGTGCAGATGAACTTGTGATATAATTCTATTGTTTAAGGGGATAGAAGGAAGGAGATCGATAGATCCTCCATCTATTCTTCAATATACGAATACCCTTTCTATTATAATGCAAGCCTTGGAGTACTTGAGGTTGAAATAGTCTTTCGGGTTTGGGGAGGTAAGGATCCGTAATGCTACTCTTGAAGATGATACCTAGTACCACGATATAGGTTAAGAACTTATCATAGCTTGGGTATTCAACGTCACGCTATAATAATTTCCTAAAGTATTAAAAGAAAGCCCCAAACTACATAAGCAAAGATAAACCAAAAAATATTAATGAGAGATATGAAATTCATATATGTGAGTAAAGACAAACCAAGGTCTTACTAGCCAGTACTTAAAGTCCGTATAGTCTATTAAGTGTGTCTCGTAGAACATAACTATTTGCTATAGAACCTTTCCATCCAATGAAAATGTACACAAAGTTTATGTCACAATTGCACACACCTAAACCATTCATTGCAATTAGTTTTTGAATCGATTACTGAGCACATATGTATGTATGTAGCTCCAAAAATATCCTAAAACCAAATATTCTTACATAACAATAAACATCCATGTAAACATACATACCTACTAAAAACAAAGCCATCTAATTATGTAATAAAAAAAAATTAGAAAAGCTAAATTCAGGGTTCAAATCATTCATACCTTTAGATTATGGAGATTCTTTGTCCTCCCAGATCCGCCCTTGTAGATAAATAAGGCTACCCTTGAGAAAAATCAACCCTAGCGATGCCCATCTTGACCTCTGGTTTTTCCACTACTCTGTTTCCGTAGACATAAATAGGGGAAAGAGAACAAAAATGAAGATAAAAACTTCATTGTACAATTGTAATTGGCAGTAAAGATTTGAGAGATAAAAAAGGTAATTCTCAACTTGATACCGCCAATCTCCACATAGCGACTAATAATCGCTAGGGCAAGCTAGATACTTGAAAATTTCTTAATATTTTGAATAGTGACAGCCGTTCTTCAAAATTTTTGGCTATCTTGCTCTTTAATCCAACCTAACAAACATGATATTAGGATAGAAGTAAACAATCCAACATAATTGCCACTATCAAATTGTGGCCTTAGTCTATAAATCTTATGATTAATATTTCTTTATTCTTGAACAAATTCTATGATTTTTCAAGAGATCTACCAGTTTGAAGAGTTTTGGAAGATTGTGAGAATTTAAAAACAACGCACAATTTGTCAATGATCAACATCAACATGTAATTATTTTGTTCATGTTATCAATAAGTCCAAATCAAATAGGTCTAACTCATTAGTAGCCTAATTATAAAAGAAATAGTTTGATGCTAGAGAATAGTACAATGTTGGGTGCCTTTTATGATAGGTCAGAAAACTGTAACACCTCGGATCTCGGTGCATTCTGCTCCGTGATCCAGAATGCGACTCATGAACAAATAGCTAACTAAAACTATAAATAGAAAACTAATATGCATAATTCATAACTTAAAGATCCAAATATTCCAAAATTTACAGTCCAAACTTTCCAAATTACATGATGGGAACCCTACTATATACTAACTGTAACATAGATCCAAACAAAATCTCACTAAGCAAAAATATTCATATTATGATCTCAAAAGGAAACAAAATACTAGTGGCAAACCATCTAAGTCAAACTGATCCACAAGGCTGATTTCCTATACAATGTTAATGGAATCATGAGTCCACTGACCCGTAAAATTTATAGCATGGGACAAGAAATACAACATTCAAATGAAAAATGTATAGCGAGCAAGACATGAATGTAATTTCAAACAAATTTATGAAGCATTCAAAATGGACAAAACAAATTGATAACATGCAATATTATATCACATTCATATAATCACATGATTGAATCAAACATTTGGTGGATCTGTCACCATTATATCTCCAACATATATCAATCATATAAACCTTATCACTCTAATACTCCCTCAAACAACATCATGCACATGGATAGGCACAATCGACTCTACGTGCCATAAAGTGGTCCTTCAAAATCCTACCTATGGGATTTATCCAGTCGACCTACTAAATAGGAATTTCTAGGAATTTCGATCGTCGACCTGATATTGCTCAATTAAATTTTCCTATACATTCTCAGGGCCCAACATATGAACATTCATATAGCTTTAGGGATGAACGAATCATGTCAAAACATATAAGGACATATCAAGATCATATAGCCACAGTGGCTTATATTCAAACAATGGAATGACTCAGGCATACGATTTGAATTTTGACCATGGGTTTTGGAAAGATTTTCATTTTGAAGCCTTAAATACGTTTAAAGAGATTATATATGAGCTTAGGTGAGTAAAATAAAGTCAAAAAATAAAATTTTACACACTGTATTGGGCGCTCGAGCCCCTAAACAGTGAGTTTAGCCACTGGAATCGGTCGGTTGGACTAGAATCCAGGCTTCAAAACTTAAGTTTCAATTTAAGATTTCAAGATTTTAAATTTTAAGTTTAATTTACAAGTTGAAGTGAAAAATTGGTTTTTAAGTCCTTAATCATTGTTTTTCCCATATTTCACGATAAAACTCAGATTTGTCCAATGGTCTAAAGTCCTTAGAGCATGTTAATGCTAGAAATGAGGTCTCATAACTTTCAAGAGGTCCAAATCATCAATCAAATAGAAATGGGGCAACTAAATCTAGGATTATCACATAAATCGAACAAATGCTCCATAGCATATTTTAATCCAACAATGATCACAAGGAATCGTGTCGAAACAATAGTAAGAATGCCATAAATCTTATCTCCATCCTAAGCTCTTAAAGTGAAGATTTGATCGATCCAAAGAGAGGTTCACACACCTAACAAAATGGAAGATTTCATACTTTAAGCTAGGCTTAACATCATCTTACCATATCCTTATATGACCATAGATTTAAGCTTGCCAAGGCAAGTGAGAGTATCCCTAGTCTTTTCTTTTATTGAATGATAGAGCGATAATTCAAGATCGTGTGATTCTTTTTCCTTTATGAGCTTTGAAGATTGCAAGAAGTGGTATGTAAAAGTATATTAGACGTAGAGAATTGCTTTTATAAAATGAGGAAGACACATCCAACACTTAGCCTTTTTGTACAAAAGAGAGAGCGGCTTGCTTGCAATCAAAACTTGGCTAAGGGCTTGTATGTTATTTCTAAAGCTTCTTGGAAAAGGTTATGCTTGGATTGATAGGAGTGGGTAAGGGATTTCCTCACCCGTATTGCAGCAGCCGGATTTCTGCTGTTGCTGCTACTCTTTTTTTTTATTGAAAAATTTGAAATTGGATCAAAGCTGTTAGGCTAGGGTTTGGACTTGTTTCTTAGGCCTAAAAGGCTCATTTAAGGCTGGAAATGGAGCATAATCGGAGACTTGAATGCATGAAAAAGTTTTTGGATGTAAATAAGTTATTTTGTTCATAAAATAATTTTTCGTGATTGCAAAGCAATTTATCATTCGAAAATGAAGAGTTAGAACTTTAATTAGGAGAATTTTCAAAATGTTACAAAGACACTTAGAGGTACTTCAAGAGGAGGAAGATCCAACGTACCTTCGGAAGAGAAAGAAGATTGACTATTATTTAATGAATCAATAGGAATATATGAAGTAACTTGAAACGAAATGTTAATAAGATATTATTATAATTTCAGTTGTCATCAATATATAATTGATAGTAAATATGCTGTGGCCTATAAAAAGATAGAAATTCGAAAAGAGAGGCCCTGATAGTCTCTTTGTAACAAATTATTTAAAACTCTACATTTCTCTTTTTCTCATAGAGTAAATTAATCTTGTTATTTTTATATCTTAACAGTTCGTTGGGGTTTTAGGTGTAAGAGCTCGGTCGTTTGAAATTCTTCTTCAGTAATTCTTGTAATTCTTCCTTTAGCTCCTTTAATTTTGCTGGTACCATTCTATAGGGAGTCTTTGAGAATGGCGCTATCCCAAGAATTGTTTCAATCACAAATTTAATCTTCCGATCTGAGGATAGTGAATTCAATTCTTCCGGAAACACCTCAGGGAATTCATCAACCACCTTAATGTCTTTCAATTCAGCCTTATCCCAAGGCTTATTTATCAGATAGGCTAGAAATCTTTGTCCCCCTCTTTTGATTATCTTTCTGGCTCTCATTGCTGAAATGGTAGGTATATCACCATTCTCATTTGCACTTATGGTACCAACTCCGACTCTAGTACCTAACTTGACTGTCTTATCATAACAGTCAATTATAGCTTGATGTCCAAATAACCAATCCATCCCTAAAATGAGGCCATAGTCTCGGATTGACAATTCAATCCAATCTACACTATTCTGATTCTCTATGACCACAGGGCATCGCAGCTATCTAATCTTAGTCTCATAACATTTCTCTATAGAAGTGAGAACTTTATAGGAAATGTTCTTATTTTTAGATGGCATGTCTAATTTCTTAGCACAATCAAGTGAAATAAAAGAATGCATTGCACTAAAATCAAAGACAGCTTTACAAATAAAATTCTGAATGATAATCTTCCCTTCCACAACCTGGGTAGGATCCGTGTCTTCCTTTTTCATTAAGACATAAGCTCTTACTTTGACCTGGGGACGCCCAGTTGTGCCCTGCTGTAAGTTTTGCATCCCTATATTCCTACTTTTGCAGCTTTTAGGGCAGTCCTTAATCATGTGCTAGTCACTGCCACAAGTAAAACATCTGCCCAACTTTTTCCAACATTGCTCTTCCTTGTGAATAGTGCCATCACAGTGCCCACATTTCACTTTTCTCTGAGTAGCCAGGGCTTTCCTTTTATCTGCAGGTACAGATATGTTCCTGTCTTAGGCTTCTGGTTGGAGAAGCTTTTCTTTCCTTTATCCGAATCAGACTTTGTAGTCTAATTTCTTTTCTTCTTATCGTCAACCTTGCAGAGCTCCTGAAACTTTGTCTCAAGCTCCATTGCCGTCTCAATAGCACTATCGTAGTCATGAGGCCGATTTATGGCCAATGCTCTTCTCAACTCGGGTCTCAGGCCCTCAACAAATTTTTTTTGCCTCCTCTCTTCATCTGTTAATACATGCGGAGCATATTAAATAAACCGATTGAACTTGACTTCAGACTTAGCCACAGGCAATGACCTTTGAATTAACCACATAAAATCTTTTTCCCGTAAGTCCCTAATTACTAGCGGAATGAATTCTTTAGGAACTTCTCTTGGAATTGTTCCCAAGATCCCTCGATTCCATTTCTTTCCTATTTTCTCTCAATAATTTTCCACCAATGGTATGCAACCCCCTCGAATAGATATGTGGCATACTTTATTTTCTGCAAGTCTGAGTAATTCAAAACTAGAAAGTTCTTTACCGCAAACAACTAAGACTCAGCCTTACGATCATCAGACTCGCCATCGAAACGTAGTGGGTTAAATCTTAAGAACTTGGTTATCATTTTGTCCTCTAATTCCTCCTCATATCCCTGTCCCTGTCCTTGTCTTGACTGTGGTTGGTCCCGACTTAGGGCTTGTCGAAGCAGGGCTATTGGTTCATTACATGCTTGAGGGTTCGGGTCATGTTGTTCTTGACGAGGTATAGGGTTTTCATCATTATTAGGGATATCAGGTGCCCTAATCTCCTCGAATAATACTCGTCTAGGTCTCTCTCTTTTCTTGTGGGTTCATTTTGGGATGTATTGCCATTAGGCGACATTTCGATATGAAATTTGTAGAATTAATATTTTAGTAGCAATATGAGATTATCTAAGTGTATAGATGGCATACAAATGCAAAAGCATGAGTTGACAAGAATTTCAAGTTGGGAAAACTCAAAGAACATTTCATTCATACTTGAGATGCAAATTTTTAGACGTTTAGCATTTATGGTTTTGGAACCATATTTAAAATGCAAAAGAAAAATGGCTCCCTAACCATATCCAAAATGGGGGACTACTAAATACTAGCCTATACAAAAGATTTCTAGCCATATTAAGCTAGTCTCCCATTAATATATGAAGGATCACAATCCTAACATCAACTTAATATGTACAATACTAAGCAAAAAAAAAAAAGAAAAGAAAAGAAAAGAAAAAAAATCCCATCATGCCATGCCTCCATAGTCCACATCAAACACCCATTGGGCGACGAGAATCCTCAACAGGGTCCTCCTTGAGTTCCTCATCCGGGTCTTCCTCTAGCTCCTCGTCCAAATCCTCCTCCTCATCACTCCTAGCCTTGGCTTTGGGCTCTCGTTAGGCACCCTCTCAATCCCTTGCCATAATGGCATCATCATTGCTCACACATGGCGACGGCCTCACACTTATACGGGTAGTCATACGAACCTTTTTCAAGGCACTAGGTGGAACTATAGAAGATCCAGCCCTATCTCTCGTAGGTGGTAGGGACGTGCGTGATCTAGGTGCTGATGAGCGAAGTGGCTTATCTCTCACAATCCCCTCACCGAACATCGAAGGGATCCATGGGGGCTAGAATCTAGGAACGATCGTCTCCTTTGAATGATCCTACGGTAGGCACTCGATGCCGACCATGGCATCTATCGCCTGTCTAGACACCTCATCCACATTAGCCACCAAATTTCCCTTAATGTGATTAAAACACATCCGATTCTGGGTTGTCACGTTCTTAAAATTATGATGCTGTGATCGGTGTCTCAAGGCCATCATTTCCATCTCATCTCATGTCTACCTACTATAAATCTAATATAACCAATCTTCATTGAAGTGGGCATCTTTCCAATAGTTGATTTCACGTTGCTGCTCCGCAATAATTGCCTCATAATTGACCTTTTGCTTCTTTAAAGGTCCAATGTTACTGTCATTGTCACTGTAGTCCGATTCGGAGCTAGTCCATCGTTTGCCTTACTTTTACCCTTGTCCATCTATCACGTCAAAAATAGAACAAACAAAATTAGCAGTGAGAAATGGGAATAAAGGCAAAATTCTACTAATCATAACCACCAAGGTTTCTTATCCTAGGCTCTGATGTCACTTGTAACGCCCTAGATAATTGTAGCATTTCGCCCTGTGATCCGAATGGTACTCGCGGATGGAAACATTCTAAAACTCAAATAGAAACTAGCATGACACACATAATATCATTACATGCCATAACATTTTCCCCAAATACATAGCAAAGCTAACTTAACATTACAAATCGACATTCTTAAACGTTCTATTCAACCAAAAGCTTAAACGATCAATAAGCCAAAATACAAACTTATATATACAAATTCCAAAGGGAAAAAGCCATATACTAACACCGAGCTTCAATCAATCAATCCATGGTCTAAGAACCCACAGGATGTTTATAGAATCATGAGTTTATTGACCCAGTAAAACTTATGGCATAAAATCAAGAGTATACGAATTCAAATGATGAGCATATTTATAACAAGACGAGAATGTAATTCATTAAACAATTCAAAATCAATCAGAACGATCATAATCAAATAGATAACATGAATCAATTATCACATTCAAGTCATAAGGCTGAATCAAGCAATTTGGTGGATCTATCACTCTTACAATTCCAACACGTATCAAACATTTAATCCTTATCCCTCCAAAACTCCCTCAAGGAGCATTAGATAAACAATAAAGCATAGCCAACCTAAGTGCTTTGGAGTAGCCCTTCAGAACCTTATCTCCAGGGCTCGTCCGAACTACCCAACAGTCGGGGATCTTCAAGTGTTTAGATCATAAATCCGATATTGCCCAAATTCGATACCCCTGAAAGCCCGTAGGACCCAATAGTTATTCATTCAGATAGGCTTGAAACAAATGGAATATAATGAAACATTTATTGAATCATGAAGCCACTTCAGGCACATAATCTACTGGACTATTATATTGAACAAATGATTTGGAATCGGACTATGGACTAGAGAAATTTTCATTTTGATATCTCAAACACATTTAGAAAGATTAAATATGAATTCGGTTAATCAAAATGAAGTCGAAAGATCACATTTTGCTCAATAGAATGAGCGCTTGGGCGCACGTTTCGATGCTCGGTGATTTTCACCATGGTACTTGTAGCGCCGCGAGTCACGGTAGCATTCCGTCCCATGATCCGGAACACTACTCTTGAACAAAAAACAATCGAAAATCGAAAATAGGAAACTAACATGTGCAATTCAAACTAAAATTCCCAAAATATCATTTCAATTCAATACAGTTGTCTAAAATACATAAGCAACTAATTAAAATTACAAGCCACCTATCCGAACAGTTCATGAATCTAAAGATCCAAATTGAGCTAGAATTTCAAACTTAATTATAGTTCCAAAGAAAACTATCTCGTTCAAGCTCTGATCTTTTAATTAATAATCCATGGCCTTTGAACCTACATGATATTATGGAATCATGAGTCCACTGATCCAGTAAAACATGTGGCTGGAAAACAAGAATAAAGGAGTTCCAATAAAAGGTATATCAATATCAAGACGAGAATGTGATTTCAATAAACGATTCAGAACAATCAAAATGATCAAATCAAGCAGATAATATTAAATATTTATCACATTCAAGTCGTAAGGTAGAAACAAGCAGTTTGGTGGGTCTGTCACCCTTATAATTTCAACATATATCCTATAAATTCCTTATCCCTCCAAACTCTCGAAGGAGCATCATATAAACAGTAAAGTACAGTCGACGTATGTGCTTTAGAATAGCCCTTCAGAACCCTACCTTCAGGGTCATTCGGACTACTCCACATACAGCGATTTACAAGAGATCAGATCGTCAACCCGACGTTGCCCGAATCTGATACTCTTGAAAACCCCCAGGGCCCAACGTGCATTCATTCATGGGGCTAGAAATAAATAGGACATTCGGACATATCGTGTAACATGAAGCCATTCGGCATATTTTTTATTAACCATTAACATTTAAATAAACAATTCAAAAATTCAGTCAATTATATCAATCAAACAAATCAGAGTTTGAAATCATAGACTGTAGAGAACAAATGGATAGGAATTGGACCATAGACTATAGGAAATTTCATTTCGAAGTCTTAAATAGGTTTCGAGTGATTGAATATGGAATTAAATGGTAACAAACATAAATATCAAAATTTGTTTTATTCGACTTTGGATATAAGACGTCATTTGGATCATCAAAAATAATTTTATTAAAAGATATGGAGTTTAAATTTAAAGATATTACATTTAAAGAAAAATATCAAATTAGCTCAAGATCTACATCTTCCTTGTGGCAGTCCATTTTTCGGCTGCTTTAAAAATTCATCTCAATGAGTTAAAATTTGTATTTTAGCTCCATAAAGAACTATATTTGATAAGCTTTCTAATGGTATATTTTTTGGGTTGATTTGATAAGGGAAAGTTCAATTTTAAAATTTGGAAATTAGAAGTCGTGGTAGAGCTCACCCCTATTTCTCCGAAATCTAGCGGGTCAAGTTTTAATATTGTTCTTGGTCATATTGTTCCATGGTTTTATGTGAATCTAGACTCTAATGTTATTTAAACTTAAAGAGGTTTCTAACGGTATATCATATGGATAATTTGGGCAAGAAAAAGTCAAGTTTTCAAGATCGGGAAGTTGAAGGTAAGACAAAAGTCTTTCCAGTTTTTAGCAGAAGCGGCAACCTACATTCTAAAAGTGTTTTCATTCACTTTTCTTCTTATTTTATCATAAATTTTTATTCTAAAGGTATCTACACTCAAAGAGGTTTCCAATGGTATACCATATGGGCTATTTGGATGAGTTGAAGTGGAGTTTTCATGGTTGAGAAATGAAGGGTTATGCTTTGCAGAGCTACGCGAGAAGCTGTTCTTTTTTTTTTTCCTTAAAAAACTAAATTTGTCTCAAAATTTCTTTTTAATTCAATCCCAATCCAAAGCATATTTAATGGTATTGAGGTTATACAAGAGGTCTTAAACATAGAATAGAGCTTATAACAACAAGAATAACAAAGATAACGATATAAGCTCACAATAACAACGATTCAAGAAAATCATGATATCAATAGCGTAAGCACAAAATCATTCTTTCTAAGCATAACGAGAATCATATGCTTATAGGAAAGAAAATAAGAGTCCATAAATCTTACTTTTGTCCAAGCTTAGTTCACAAACTCCGAGCTTTCTAAATATTGATCAACCGTCTAAACACAAGATAACAAGTTCTTAATCAAATTTCAATCTTAACTTATCATAATATTTAGACATAAACCAAGACTTAACTTACCAAATGTTTTGAGTGAATACCCGTAACTTTCTCTTTTGATTTCCTTTGTTACTATGAAAAACTTCAATGTGTGTGTGTGTGTCTGTGCGTGCAATGAAGGCAGCCGAGAGATGAAGAAAATATGGGAGAAAAAAACTGAAATTTGTAGCAAGGAGGATGAGAGAATGAACCTAAAAATCCAAGCCTTTCAATCCATTTTTATATTGGTTGAGTTGAGATCAATAATGGTTAAAATTTTCGGCTAGAATTAGACAAGCCAATCCTTTGAAATCTGAAAGAATTTTGGCTGCCATGCTTGCTGCAGATTTGGATCTGATTTCCTTGTTCTTTTCTTTTCCCTTTTTTTTTTGAAATATTTAATTAGTGGGTCAAAATGTGGACTGAATTTTGATTGTATTTTGGGCTTAAATAAAGCCTATTGAGCCAAATTATTGCAAGAAATCGGAACTTAAATGAAAGAAAATGTTTGCGTGTGCTAAACTCATTTTGAAATCGAAACGTTTTTTGTTTTATTAAAATTGGTTTAATTTGCGAAAATTGGTTATTAAAATTTTAATTAGGAAAACTTTGGGGCATTACAGCACTAAGCACTTAAATGCACGGCTTGGGCACCGGGGCGCTCAGCTTTTGGAAAACACCCATTCAAGCATAGGAGTAAGCACTTGAGTGCCAACTTGGGCGCTAGCGCCCAAGTTGAGCGCTTGGGTGCCAACTCTCAGATTAAATTTTGTTCCTTTATCTTTTTATTTTCTTTTAAGTTTTGGTTCAAAACTACATTTTTGAGATGCTCTTTTATGTCATAACATTTGTAAATCCTATGGCTTAGGATTTTTTTTTTCGAAAAAGTTAGTGATCAAGTTGGACAAACATGTTTTTAGTCCACATCCTTCATTTTCTTTCAATCTTTGGTTCGCAAATCTTCCTCATAGTCCAATGTCCAATATTTATTCCCAATCCAAAGTTTAGGTAATGATGTCAAGGATACACAAGATGGCTTTGGATTTTCATTTCAATGGTTTGAGCATATATTCACAAGAATCAACAATAATATCAACAATAAGCTCATAACAGCAAGGATATCAATATGATCATGATTTTCATAAGCTCAATATATGATCCACAAATCATGAAGAAGATCATATAAGCAAGAAGGAAGCAAGGAGTTTCTATAATTCTTACATTTTAGAGTCCTAAACTTCTCAAAGTGATAAGTGATCCCAAGCAACCTTTAATGTAAATCGCACTTAGATTAATACTCCAATCATAACCATATCATACATTCTTGATCATTAGTCTTGAGCTAAACTTACCAATTGCTTGAGAGAGCACCACCAATATTCCCCTTAGCAAGATTTTTTTGATGAAATATTAAAGTTAATTGCAAGAAATGTTCTTGTGTGATGTGAAAAATTTTTCTAAGTGCAAGTAGAATGAGAGTTAGCAAGAAGATTAGTCTTGCAAATGGAGGTACTTATAGATGGGAATTGGGATTTCAAAACAAGAATCAATTAACCCAAGCCCCTTTTTGGCAAATTGGCAAACTTCCCATGCAAGACTTGGGACAAAAAGTGATGGATGAGATGTCCATTGGTGTAGGATAGGGCTGCAGCTGCAGTAGTTTGATTTTTCCCCTTTCTTTTTTATTTATTTTATCTGTTTAAAAGTTGATTTTTGGGTAAAAAATGGTAGGCTAGGTTTTGGGCTAATTTGGGCTTGTTTTGATGGGTTTTCGAGGCTCGTTTGGGGTTAAAACGGGTCAAGAAAACGAAGCTCACTGTAATAAAATTTTTCAAATGCACAAAATTTAATTTGATGTTAAAACGGTGTTCGTGATATTGAATCGAGTTATTATTTGAAAAATGGAAGTTCAAGATTTTAATTAGGAAAATTTTTGGGGTTTTACAATTTATTTTATGCAAATTGAAATGTAATATCGTGTTAGAAATATCATCATAATTTAGAAATAAAAGTACTACTTTTATTAAAAATATTTAGTTATTTAAAAAATAAAATACAGTATTTTATACTTTGAACAAATAAAAATTTTGAAGATCTTTTTTTATTTTTAATCTTCTATTTATATTATTTTAGAAATTTATCACTTTTTTTAAAAAAAAATACTATTATTTATATTGGATATTTTGTACTACATATAAAATAACAAGACTAACTGACTTACAAATTTTGGATAATATTACAATAAAACAATTATTAATACTTATGGCACAATCAATTTGCCTCCTTAACTAGATTTTTTAATGATCAATAAAATTAACTAATTATATTCTATTTTTATATGGTAGTATATTTACTGGTCATCTGTGTGTGTGTATTTAATTGAATTCATTATATTAAATATCACATTTCAAAAAGTAAATAATGTGAAGTTGGAGCCAAAAGAAGTAATAAAAATTCGATATTCTCATTATTTAAACTTAGAATGTGATGCCCCTCGAAATCCCGGTAGCGTTCAAACCCGAGACCCGAAGTGCGACACTCGCATTTGATACATTCTAAAACCAATATAGAAATTTAGGACATAATCATTCGAGCTAAACTTGCAAAATCCGTCAAATGATCTAAACTAAGTTCCATAATACATCATTACATGTCAAGATGTCCTAAGTACATGAAATATCCACTCTTCATTTCAAGCCAATGCTCTATACATTTCCAAAGTCCATATACAAAAGATTGATCGAAAATACAAACCAAGTCCCTAAGTTCCAAAGCAATAGATTAAATCCAAAATACAAAGGAGATTACAATCCTAAACAAGCTATACAATCATTCACATGCTCTTTTCATACATTTATCCAAACTCATGAACCTACATGGTAAATAGAGTCATGAGTCCACTGACCCAGTAAAACTTATAGCAAGAAATGAGAATTAGAGTTTCAAGGAAAATGAGCATATCAATCAATAGGACAAGAATGTGATTTGGCAATCAATTCAAAACAATCAAGACGATCAATATATATATATATATATATATCAGAAACATTTATCACATTTGAGTCAATAGGCTGAAACAATCTATTTGGTAGATCTATCACCCTTATATCTTCAATATTAAATTTCACCTTATTCCTCCAACTCCCGTAGGAGCTCAATCAATCAAAAAGCACAGTTGATTACGTGCTTAGGGTAGCACTTCAGAACTCTACCTCCAGAATTCTTCCGAACTACCCAACAATCAGGGGTTCGAGGGTCCTAGTCGACAATCTGATATTGCCCAAGTTCAGTCCCCAAGAAAACCTCCCAAGGGCCCAAAATCAATCAATCATATAGGCTTAGAAACAAATGGACATTCAATCGATCAATGAAGCCGGCAAGGTATAACGTTCAATGGCCAAGAATATCAAATAACATTCAATTAGGCCAAACATATCAATCAATCATTCTGGAAATCCAACTATGGACTAGAGGATTTGCATTTCAAAATTCGTATTATGTTAATAAGATTGGATATGGACTTGTTTGATATGAAATAAGGGTTAGGAAATCAAGTGGGAATGGAAATGGGCACTTGGGCGCGCAAACGGGCGCCTGAGCGCCCAAAACAAAATTTTTGAGCCGAGGCTGGGTGCTGGGGCATCTACACGGGTGCTTAAGCACCCAAGCCACTGTAATTCTTGGTTGTTTTACTGAGAGTGGGCGCTTGGGCACCCAGTTGGGTGCTGGGGCGCCCAACGTTGCACGCTCAAGTGCTGACTCTCGGGTGAAAATCCAATTTCTCATCTTTTGATTTTCTTCAAATTGTTTATCCAAAAATATATTTTTGAGGTTCTCATATACATAAAAACATTTATAAAATATTGTTTTGAAATTTGGTTTTGAGATTTTTTAGAAGATCGTTTTAACGTTGAAAAATACGATTTTGTCCATATTCCTTGTTTTTCAAACATTCTTAGTTCATTACTCCTCTAAGTCCATGGTCTATGGTTCAAATCTCACTCCAAAGCATCGGTAAAGAGATTAAAATGAGTCATTAAGCTTCGGAGTTACATAATAAAGGTATAGAGCTCATGATAGCAAGAAATCAAAATGACAAGACAAGCTCATGCTTTCAATATCTCAAAGGAAGCAAAAATTTCAGAAGCTCAGGACATAAGCACAATATTAAGCAAAGAATAACAACATATGCTCATGAGGAATTTGAAAGAGCTATAAGTCTTACCTTTAGGAGCTTAAACTCAAAAATGTGAGTGATCCAAGCTTATAATCCAACACCTATAACCATAAATATATTCATGTCAAGTTCTATATAACATACCATTAAACATCCTTAATCATATTCATAAGCGTAACTTACCAAGAGTCTTGAGTGAGAGTTCACACCACCAGAATCTCCTTTGAACAAAAATTGGTTTTATGGAAGAAGCAATGCAAGTGGAGCTCAAATGTTAAAATGTGTTTGCTATATAAGAGTTAAGTTTCTGCAGAAACTTTGAGCTTAAATAGTCTTATTTATAGATGAAGAACGGGGTCAAAAAGAAGAGAATCTATTATTCTAAGCCTCTCAAAATACTTATCAATATCTAGTGATGGTTTAGGGTGGCTAGATGATGGATGGATAGGATGGGATGAAAATCCCATCCAAGGGCAGCTTATGATGGCTGCTGCGGCTGGAGCTGTTCTGCAACTGCATTTTCTCTCTTTTTTTTTTTTTTATTCAAAATGCTCACTTTGGTCAATTATAGTTGCTAGGGTTTTGGGTCATGTTTTGGGCTTATTTCATGGGCCAATGGGGTTTGTTTTTGGGGGATCGAAATATTACAAGAAATGAAACGTATTTGCTCAAAATTATTACGAATGCACAAAACGTGTTTTGGTTTTAACAGAACGTTTGATTTTGAAATCATTTAAATTTTTGATAAATTGATGATTCAAAATTTTGATTTAGGGATTCTCGTGGTGTTACATAGAATCTATTCACAATTACTAAAGATTTCTTCCACCACCAATTGAGATTTTGTTTACAACGAAAATATTTCATCACATTTGCTAAAATTTCTCCCACAAAAAAAATAAATAAATAAATAAAATAATTACTTCAAACATTATTTCAGCCCAAGGAAAATTATATTTCAGCAAAATCTTTTACCCAAAATTCAAAGGCCCAATCCATAATTTTCAAAAAATAAAATAATAATAATAATAATAATAATAATAATAATAATAATAAAATTAAAATTAAAATCTAAAAATATAGATTTTGGCCGGACTGCATCTCTTCATTTTAGGGGAGATTTTTCCTTTTTTTCTTTATTTACGAAAATTTGGGGCCAAGTTTTTCACTCACATGAGAAATCTTGCAAGATTTCTTCTTGCCATGACACATCATGTTGCCCAGAATTTTTCTAAAATTGCAAAAATCTACCTAAACTCTTATATAAATAGGAGTGGTTCTTCTTGCATGAACTACACATTTGCCTCTCTAAGCAATTGCCAACAAGTTATTTTCTTCTTCTTCCTCCTCATCCTCATCCTCTTCTTCTATTTTTCTCCTGAAATTTACATAATACCCTCAATACTTCAATATTCAAGACTTGAGGGGAAGATTTTGAAATATCACTCCTTCCATAAGCCATCATTTAGGGCAAGATAAACTTGGTCATATAATGGTTCGATTGGGTATTAAGATTATGAACATCTAAGAAATGTGATAGTTTAACTTTTAGGCATAGTTTAACTTTTAGGTATTGATACTTGGAGAGATTTTGGAACTTGAAGAAACACACCTAAGTTTGAGACTTGAGGGTAAGGTAAGGAGTTGTGATGCCCCTCGAAATCCTAGTAGCATTCCGACCTGAGACCCGAGGTACGCTACTCGCGTTCTATACATTCTAAAATCAATTCAGAAAACATACAACTTAACAAATTAAACCAAAACTCTTAAAATATGAGAAATATCATTACATGCCCAATTTCCAAAATATAAAACTAAGTCCGTAGGTTCCAAAAGCGATAGATCAATCCAAAATACAACAGGGATTATAAGTCCAAAACAAGCTGTAACAATCTATCAAAGAACTTTAACCATTCAATCGCCAAAACGCACAAATCTACATGGTAAATAGAGTCATAAGTCCACTGATCCAGTAAAACTTATAGCAGAAAATGAGGCTAAAAGTTTTAAGAAAAATGAGCATATTAACAATAAGACAAGAATGTGATTTGGAAAGCAATTAAGAACAATTAAGACAATCAGTACATACATATATCATAAACATTTATCACATTCGAGTCAATAAGCTGAAACGAACCATTTGGTAGGTCTATCACCCTTATATCTTCAACATATACATTTCACCTTATCCCTCCAACTCTCGAAGGAGCTCAATCAATTAAAAAGCACAGCCAACGTATATGCTCAGGATAGCTCTTCAGAATTCTACCTCCAGAATTCATCTGAACTACCCAACAATTAGGGATTTCGAGGGTCCTAGTCGACAATCCGATATTGTCCAAGTTCGGCCCCCAAGAAACTCCACAGGGCCCACAATCAATCAATCATATGGGCTTAGAAACAAGAGGGACATTCAATCGTTTAGTAAAGCTGATGAGACATAACATTTATAGGCCATTAATTATCAAATATCATTCAAATAGACCAAATGTATCAATAATCATTCGGAATTTCGATAATGGACTTGAAGGTTTTTGTTTCAAAGTTTGTTACATTAGAAAGATCGGATATGGACTTAATGTGACATGAAATAAGGTTTTAAACAAAAAAAAATCAAGTTAGGTTCGGAAATGGACGCTTGGGCGTGCAAACGAGCGCTCAAATAGATTTTCGGGATAGAAGCTAGGCGCTTAAGCACCCAAGCTACTATAAAAAAATGGTCTTTTGCCCCATAGTGGGCACTTGGGTGCCTAGTTGGGCGCTAGGGTGCCCAACAACGTGCGCTCAGACGCTAACTCTTGGGTGGAAATCCAATTTTTTCTCTTTTGATTTTATTCGAATTTTTGATCAAAAAATACATTTTTTAGGTTCTTTTATACGTAAAAACATTTATAAATCATCATTTTGGATTTGGTTTTGAAATTTTTTGAAAGATCATTTTAACGTCGAAAAATACGATTTTGTACATATCTCTTGTTTTCAATCAAATTTTTAGTTCACTTTTCCTAGTCCATGGTCCATTGTTCAAAACTCAATCCCAAACATCGATATAGGAGTCAAGATGATTCATTTAGCATGGGCTTTACATATTCAAGGATTTGAACTCATATTAGCAAGAATAACAATAAAATAACATGAGTTTACAAAACAGCATATCAAAGGACATCAAATTTCCAATAGCTCAAAGCATGCTCGATCAATCACGAAAAAACTAAAACCATATGCTCATAAAGAGTTTCAAGAGAGCTATGAGTCTTACCTCTTGTAGCTAAATCTTATGTTTGTGAGAGATTCAAGCTTAGTCTCCAAAACCTACAATGATATTCATACTTATATCAAGTTCTAGACAACCATAGCATTAACCATTCTTAATCACCAAATCTTAACCAACTTACCAAGAGTTTAGGATTGAGTGCTCACACTTTAATTCCCCATTAAGCCAATCGATTTTTGTGAGAAACTAGAATGAAGTGTTTTTAATGCAAAGAGAGTTTGTGTAACAAAATGCCAAAGTATTTAAATAGAGAAGCTACAGAATTTGGTTGAGAAGGATGAAGCCATATTTATAAATGGGTATAAGGGGTCTTTAAGCAAGAAAACATCACATAAGGCCTTGTATGCAATTAGATTAAGCTTCTTCAAGAAGCTAAAACAAGACAAG
>JACFYI010002957.1:397399-411958 GCA_014898755.1 Handroanthus guayacan | reverse complement strand
TCAGAAAACATACAACTTAACAAATTAAACTAAAACTCTCAAAAGATGAGAAATGTCATTACATGCCCAAGTTCCAAAATACAAAACTAAGTCCATAGGTTCCAAAAGCGATAGATCAATCCAAAATACAATGGGATTACATGTCCAAAACAAGCTATAACAGTCTATCAAAGAGCTTTAACCATTCAATCACCAAAATGCATGAACCTACATGGTTAATAGAGTCATGAGTCCACCGGCCCAGTAAAATTTGTAGCAGGAAAACGAGACTAAGAGTATCAAGGAAAATGAGCATATTAACGATAAGACAAGAATGTGATTTGAAAAGCAATTTAGAACAATCAAGACGATCAATACATACATATATCATAAATATTTATCACATTCGAGTCAATAGGCTGAAATAAACTATTTGGTAGGTCTATCACCCTCATATCTTCAACATATACATTTCACCTTATCCCTCCAACTCCCAAAGAAGCTTAATCATTCAAAAAGCACAGTCGATGTACGTGCTCAGGATAGCTCTTCAGAATTCTACCTCTAGAATTTATCTAAACTACCCAATAATCAGGGATTTCGAGGGTCCTAGTCGACAATTCGATATTGTCCAAGTTCGATACCCAGGAAACTTCACAGGGTCCACAATCAATCAATCATATAAGCTTAGAAACAAGGGGAATATTCAATCATTCAATAAAGCCAATGAGGCATAACGATTATAGGCCATCAATTATCAAATATCATCAAATAGGCCAAACATATCAATCAATTATTCGGAATTTCAACAATGGACTAGAGGGTTTTCATTTTAAAGCTTGTATTACGTTAGAAAGATCGGATATGGACTTAATGTGACATGAAAAAAGATTTTAAACAAAAGAAAATCAAGTTGGATTCGGAAACGGGCATTGGGCGCGCAAACGGGCGCTTGAGCGCCCAAAATAAATTTTTGGGACAGAAGCTGGGTGCTGGAGTGCCCAAGCTACTGGAAAAAAATGGTCTTTTGTCCTGAGAGTGGGCGCTTGGGCGCCCAACTCTTAGGTAGAAATCTGATTTTTTGTCTTTTGATTTTCTTCAATTTTTTTATCCAAAAATACATTTTTGAGGTTTTCTTATACGTAAAAATATTTATAAATCATCGTTTCAAATTTTGGTTTTGAAATTTTTTGAAAGATCGTTTTAACATCGAAAAATATGATTTTGTCCATATCTCTTGTTTTCAATCAAATTTTTAGTTCGTTTTTCCTCTTAATCCATGGTCCATCATTCAAAACTCAATCCCAAGCATCGGTATAAGAGTCAAGATGATTCATTTAGCATGAGATTTACATATTCAAGGATTTGAACTCATATTAGCAAGAATAATAATAAAACAACATGAGTTCACAAAACAGCATATCAAAGGACATCAAATTTCCAATAGCTCAAAGCATGCTCGATCAATCACGAAAAAGCTAGAAACATATGCTTATAAAGAGTTTCAAAAGAGCTATAAGTCTTACCTCTTGTAGCTAAATCTTGTGTTTATAAGAGATTCAAGCTTAGTCTCCAAAACCTACAATCATATTCATACTTATATCAAGTTCTAGACAACCATAGCATTAACCATTCTTAATCACCAAATCTTAACCAACTTACCAAGAGTTTAGGATTGAGTGCTCATATCTAAATTCCCCTTTAAGCCAAATCGATTTTTGTGAGAAGCTAGAATGAAGTGTTTTTAATGCAAAGAGAGTTTGTGTAACAAAATGCCAATGTCTTTAAGTAGAGAAGCTGCAGAATTTGGTTGAGAAGGATGAAGCCATATTTATAGATGGGTATGAGGGGTCTCTAAGCGAGAAAACATCACACAAGGCCTTGTATGCAATTAGATTAAGCTTCTTCAAGAAGCTAAAACAAGACAAGATGGCTATGATGGACAAAAATCCCATCCATAGCATGAAAAGAGGCTGCTGCAGCTAGCTAGATTTTCAGACGCCATTTTTCTTTTTTCTTCTTTATTTGGTTAATTTTGATGGCTAGGGTTTTGGGTCAAGTTTTGGGCTTGTTAATTGGGCTAACGTGGCTTATTTTTGGGCTGAAATGTGACGAGAAAATGAAACGTGTTCGCTTGAAAATTTTCCGAATGCTCAAAACGTGTCTTGATTTTAAAACGATGCTTGATTTTGAAATCGAATGATTTTTTTGTAAATTTGATGACTCAAAATTTTATTTAGGGAATTCTCGGGTGTTACAAGAGTTATGACTATCCCTTTTGGCTTGATGAACTCTTGGATTTCCTGGCTAAATACTATGCCATTTGATGATGAAACTTGAACTCATATTTGTGATATCCTTGTGGATATGAACCTTTGACACCTTTACGAAATGTGATGGTTATTGGAAGTATAAAAGTGATGGATATTAAAGGAAAAATTTTTTATTTGAAGACTTGTGATATTTAGAAAAACTTTTGAAAAATCTATATTCTCAAAATTTCTTAAATAAGTAAATAAATAAAGGAAATTTGGTATTGATAAAATAAGTGGTCTAACATAAAGGACATTTTGATTTGAAGCATGTTTTGAGACTTAAGTTTGAAGGTTGCATTTTGAGGTTGCATTCAACACACACACACACCCACCCACCCGTATCAAATCGACTATTGTAATATACCATGAGAAGCTTTATTAAGTATAGATAATCATGGAATTGAGAATCACTCAAAAACATAGAGGAAAGTCGCCGTCAACGTTTATTAAATCTAACTTATCATAACTACCAGGAATAGGGGTAGTAGCAGGGGTGAAATTTAAAGGAACGTAGACGAAGATCCAACTGTTGGATCATCGATCCAAAGCCACCCTTAGAAAAATCATCGAGTTAAGGTATTTATAGAGGTAAATTTCACCATTAAACCAATGAAACCTTGAGATAAAATGATTGGAATAAAGATTGTCGTAACTAAGGAGTTTTGATATTGAAATAGGTGGATTGAGTTGGGGCTTTAGAAATTTGGAAACCCTTCTTATATTTGAAGCTAAGTACTATAGGTAAGATTATGGCTATCCCCCTTGATTCCATGAGCTCTTGATATGTGTTTTGAATCCTTCCCAGATTAATGATCTTAATCAAATATTGATATTTATGGAATCCATTGATTGGATGCCTATGATATTGAACTCTCTTGATTGTTTGAACCCTTGATTGATATATGATTATGTTGAAATATGGATCCTTGGACACCTTTACAAAATATATAATTGTTGGATGAAAGAAATTAGGAACATTGAGGGATTAATGAAGGTTTTGTGAGTTTGGAACTTGATAGTAAAGTTAAGAAAATTTTATTGCCATATTTAAACTTTCAAAATGTAAATAATTGCAGGAATCAAATGATATATAAGAACTTTTAGAAAACTCTTTGCAATTTCAAAAAATTAAAATAAAATAATGATGATGGGATCGTTCATATCGGTCAATGGGTGCACTGCCCTGGGCCGTATGCGCCCATTTTCATGCGCAGTTGCACCGAGCTCAGAAACATTTTTATGATAATTTGAACTCTTTTTGCATAAGTACGTCCATATTTCATTCCTTCGGATTATTTTTAACTTGAAGTATCATTTGAAATATTTTCAAAGATCACTCTTTTAAATTACTTACAAAAATTGTTTGATCTGTCCACGATCTTTTAAAATATTTTCATGAACCCTTCCACTAAAATAAATTTGGGAAAAATTGTCCAATATATTTAAAGATTATTCTTTTGAAATATTTTTAAAATATCATATGATATTTCTACAAATAATTTTTTTGAAACATTTTTCAAAATATTGTTAATCATTAGAACACAATTTTCTTATTTTTCGAAAAGTCATTAGTATATCCATAAATTAATCTTGCAAAATGTTTTGAAATATAGTGTGATATTTTTATAATTTATAAAATATATTTCGAAAATTGCTTGACAAGTCCATGGATCCATCTCTAAAATATATTCAAAATATCATTTGATCCTATCAAAGTTTGTACTTTTAAAAAGGTTTGATATGTCCATAATTCTTTCCTTTAAACTTAAAAATGATTTTTCTTATTCTTAAGGTCAAATCGATTTGGTTAGATGTGTTTGATACAGTTTGAGACTATCGTATTGTTTGAAATCAGACACTTACTTATCTACTCATTGTTGACATGTGGGCGAACCACCGGTGAGAATGCTAGGCGGTATATAAATCACGGCCAGTCTCCTATAGGGTTTCCTTATTTAAACCGAGTTGTTGATTATCGAATATTTGGATTCAATATTTGATTGAATCCATTTATTGTTAATCGGACCCTTATTATTATTTTCGAACTTATTAAATGAATGAGTGTTGGGTCTTGAGAACCATTGGTGAGAGCGCGAGGGCGGTGTCGAACCATCAGCCAATCTCCCGCAGGGTTTCCCTAAGGTTAGATGGTTCCACGATTATCTTGGAGGTAGGCTTTCCAGGAAAGTAGTCCTAGATATGAAGTTGGCCATGTTTACTTATATGCTTAAGTGGATTGCCACTCTCTTACTGGCCACTTGGGAGTGAGAACTTGTGGAAGGATAAAGTAATATTTGTTTATGATTGGGAGTAATAAGAGTGACAAACCTACGAAATAATCATTTTGCTATTTTCGATTGATTGATTGATATTGGTTATTGATTGTGTGATGCCCCCCAAAATGCCAGGGATGTGCAGACCCGAGACCCAAGATGCATCACTCGCGTTCTATACATTCTAAGTACCAATATGTTCAAAATCGTTACAGAACCTAATAGTATAATTATTCGAACTAAATCCAAGATGTCGATACAAAATCCAAACAAAGTTCCAAAATCCAAGATGTCGATACAAAATCCAAACAAAGTTCCAAGATGTCGTTACATTCCAGGAGTTCAAAATACATAAGTCAATGAAACTTATCAATACAGTCCAACGATCTATACATTTCTAGGTCCATTAGTTCCAAAAACAATAGACTAATCCAATTACAATATGGATAAGCTATACAATCTATCATGAGGCTTTAATCATTAGTTCATTCACGATTCAAGAACCTACATGTTAATTAGGGTCATGAGTCCACCAGCCCAGTAAAACTTACAGCATGCAAACGAGGATAGAAATTTCAAAGAACATGAGCATATCAATAACAATACAAGAATGTGATATGAATAGCAATCGGAAAGTTCAAGACAATCAATATATACATATATTTATCACATTCAAGTTCATAGGCTGAAACAATCTTTTGGTAGGTCTGTAACCCTTATATCTTCAACATATACATTTCATCTTATCCCTTTAACTTCCGGAGGAGCATCAATCAACAAGAAGCACAACGAAGTACGAGCTTAGGGTAGTGCTTCAGAACTCTACCTCCAGAATTCGTCCGAACTATCCAACAATCAGGGGTTCGAGGGTCCTAGTCGACAGTCCGATACTGCCCGAGTTTGGTCCCTAAGAAATTCCACACGGGCCCACAATCAATCAATCATCTGGCTTTAGAATGAAATGGACAATTAATCAATCAATCAATAAGCCGGCAAAGCATAACGTTATAAGGCCAATAATATCAATAACATTTTAATAGGCCAATAATATATTCAATCAATCAATCATTTCAGAAATTTGACCATGGACCACAGGGTTTTCATTTGAAACTCATATGACATTAATAAGATCGGACATGGACATGTTTTGGTATGAAATAAGGTTTTGAAAATCAAGTTAGATCGAAAATGGGCGCTTGGGCGCGGAAATGGGCGCTAGAGCGCCCAAAACAAGAGTTTTGGATAGAGGGCTTGGCTTGGGCACCCATATGGGGGCTTAAGTGCTCAGGTCTCTGGAGTGAACAGTAATTTCGCCGAGAGTGGGCGCTTGGGTGCCCATATGCGCGCGCTTGAGCGCTCACTCTCGGGTTGAAATCCGATTTTTCATCCTTTGATTTTTTTTGAATTTTTATCCAAAAATACATTTTTGAGGTTCTTAAATACGTAAAAATATTTATAAAATATCGTTTCGAATTTTGGTTTTGAAATTTCTTGAAAGATCATTTTAGTTTCGAAAAGTACGGTTTTGTCCATATTACCCATTTTTCAATCGTTCTTAGTTTGTTTCTCCTCTTAGTCCATAGTCTATCATTCAATATTCAATCCCAAGCATCGATACAAGAGTTTAGGATGAATCATTAAGCATGGGATTAACATCTTCAAGAGTTGAGCATAGATTTTTGCAAGTATAATAAGACAACAATATAGATTCACATGCTCAACATGCCAATAGCATCAAGTACTCAAAGCATGCTCGATCAACGGAGGGAAAAGCTGAAATACATGCTCATGGAGAGGAGAAGGTATAAGTCTTACCTCTTTTCTCTATTCCTTATGTTTGTAAAAGATTCAAGCTTAGTTTCCACAACCTATATTCCTATTCATACATATATCAAGTCCTAGACAACCAAACTTAAACCATTCTTAAATCGTATCTTATAAGCTTACTTACTAAGAGTTGGAGTGAGAGTTCACACCACACAAGAATCCCTTTGAGAGTAAAAATCAATTTTTGAGAGAAAGAGGGAAGCAAGGATTTGTTAAGTGCAAGAGTATTTCTAAGTATTGAGATGCAATTTTCTGCATAAACACATGAGCTGAAATGGCCTTATTTATAGAGTAGAAATGGGGCTAAAATGAGAGAATTAATAAGTTTAAGCCCTCCACAACAATTACCAATACTTAGGGAGTAGATAGGTGGCCAATGTGACTATATAGGATGGATGGATGGGATCAAAAATCCCATCCATGGCTGCTGCAGAAGCTGCTGTGTGGCTGGCTCTTTTTTTGACTTCCTTTTTCTTTTTCTTTTTTCTTTTTTTTTTTTTGAATTTCCAATGGGCTTATTTAGTCAACAAAAGTGGCTAGCGTCTGGGTTATGTTTTGGGCTTGAATTGGGCTTGTAAATTGGGTCATTTGGGCTTGTTTTTGGGTTGAGACGTGACGTGAAATTGAAACGTATTAGTTCAAAATATTTTCAAATGCGTGAAATGTGTTTTAGTTTTAAATCGAAGCTCGATTTTAAAATCAAATGAATTTTCAGTAAATCGGCGATTCAAAAATTTTATTTTAGGATTCTCAGATGTTATACTCCCCCCCTAAAAGAATCTGGTCTCCAAATTCATATCTTATTCGAACAAGTGCAGATACTTATTCCGCATTTTGTTCTCACGTTCCCACGTGGCCTCTTCTATTTTTTGATTCCTCCAAAGAACCTTCACCTGCGGTATTTTACGATTTCTAAGCTCGCGGACCTAGAAATCTAGAATACGAACGGGCCGTTCTACATAAGTGAAGTCGCTCTGGAAAGGTATATCGAGATGTTCTATCACGTGTGATGGGTCAGGATAATATTTGTGTAGCTGAGACACGTGAAACATGTTATGGATTCCTATTAGGTTCGGCAAAAGATCTAATCAATACGCCACAGGACCAATTCGTTCCAAAATCTCCAATGATCTTGTATATCTGGGGCTCAACTTTCCAACCTTACCCATTCTCCGAATTCCTTTCTAGGGAGGAATTTTCAGAAACACTCATCTCCCACGTTAAATTCCAAATATTTTCTACGCTTGTCAGCGTAGCTCTTTTAGTGATCCTGAGCCGTTTTAATATTCTTCTTGATGATCTGAACCTTATTCATGGCTTTTTGGGTTATATCAGGTCACAATGCATTCTTTTCTGAGCTTGAGGTGCTCTTGATCTCATCTATATCCCAATGAAGGGGTGATCGACATTTCCTACCATACAGTGCCTCATACGAAGCCATCTAAATTGAGGCCTGGTAGCTATTATTATAGACGAACTCTACTAGCGGTAGATGCCTATCCCAATTTTTTGAAAAATTTAGAACATATGCACATAGCATATCTTCCAGTGTCTGAATTGTCCTTTCCGATTATCCATCGGTCTAGGGGTGTGCAGCAGTACTGAATAACAACTCAGTCCCCAGATGTCCTTGCAGGCTCTTCCATAGTCTCGCTATGAATTTGGGATCCCTATTGGAGACAATACTTTGAGGACTCCTATTTAATCTTATGATTTCCTTTATGTAAACCTCAGTGAGCTTCTCAATATTATATCAGGTCTTAACTGGAAGAAAATATGCCGATTTGGTGAGTCTGTCTACCACGATCCAGATGCTGTCACATCCGCCTCTTACCACAGGCAGGCCTGTCACGCAATCTATCGTGATCTGTTCCCATTTTTAATTTGGAATTGAGAGTAGATTTAACTTTTCAGATGGTCTCTGGTGTTCTACCTTCACCAGTTAGCAAGTCAGACATTTTTTAACGTACTCAATGACATCCTTCTTCATTCCATCCCACCAAAATTTCAGCTTTAGATCCTTATACATCTTTGTTCCTCTTGGATGTAATGAATACTTGGTCTGATGTGCTGCAGATAGCACTCTTTTCCTCATTAGTATAGGAACTACAATCTGATTCCTGAATCATAATAGCCCATCAAAGTCAGTCCTAAAATTAGGTTTCATTTCTCTCTTTAATTTCTGAACCCAATCGCCTTCTCCTTGGGTTCTTAGAATCTCACTGTACATTTTTGGGTAGATGTCCATGCTTGCTAATCTTCCCTTATGACTCAGAGCATCTGCAACAACGTTACAATCCGATTCCTGAATCGTAACAACCCATCAGAGTCAATCCTAAAATCAGGTTTCATTTCTCTCTTTAATTTCTAAACCCAATCGTCTTCTCCTTAGGTTCTTAGGATCTCACTGTACATTTTTTTGTAGATGCCCATGCTTGATAACCTTTACTTATGACTCAGAGCATCTGCAATGACGTTTGCTTTTCCTGGATGATAAGTGAGAGTGAAATCGTAATCCTCCAGGAATTTCATCCACCGTCGTTGCCTCAGATTCAGGTTCTTTTGGCTAAAGATATACTTTTAACTCTTGTAGTCTGTGAATATTTCTACCTTAGCTCTGTACAGGTAGTGACGCCATTTTGCTAGAGCAAAGACTACTGTTGCTAGCTCTAAATCATGAGTGGGATAGTTCACCTCATGATTTTTCAACTTTCTGATGCATAAGCAATCACTTTGTCGTGCTGTATCAGAACACAGCCTAGTCCTTCTTTTGAGGTATCTGTATATACAGTAAACTCTTCTGATCCATCGGGCAGTGCGAGTAGAGGAGCTATCGTCAATCTTTTCTTTAACTTTGAAAAACTCTTCTTGCATTGTTTGTCCCAAACAAACATCCTATCCTTCTGGGCCAATTTGGTGAGTGGTCCAGCTAGCTTGGAGAAAGTCTGGATAAATTTTCGATAATATTCAGCTAACCAAGAAAACTCGTTATCTCAGTGACCGTTGCAAGTTTTTTCCACTTTTGGACCGCTTCAACTTTTTCTGGGTCTACTTCTAATCCATTCCTTGATATAATATGGCCCAAAAAAGTCACCTTATTAAGCCAAAATTCATACTTATTGATTTGGCATATAACATGTGCTTCTTCAAGGTCTGAAGAATAATTCTCAAGTGTTCTTCATGCTCCTCTTCAGACCTGGAATAAATCAGAATATTGCCGATGAAAATCACGATAAAGCTATCGAGGTATGGGCAAAATACTCGATGTATTAAATCCATAAATGCTGCAGGAGCATTGGTCAGTCCAAATGGCATAACAATGAACTCAAAATGCCCATATCGAGAATTGAATGAGGTTTTAGATATGTCTACTTCCTGTATCTTCAACTGATAGTATCGCTGTCTTAAATCCAACTTAGAATTGACAGCTGATCCCTGAACATGATCAAATAGCTCGTCTATGTGGAGAAAGGGATACTTGTTCTTGATGGTCACTTTATTCAGTTCTCTATAGTCGATGTACATCCTAAGTGAACCATATTTCTTTTTCACAAATAAGACTGGAGCTCCCCAAGGTGATGAGCTCGATCTTATGAAATTCTTGTCCAGTAGCTCTTGCAGCTGTTGTTTAAGTTCTTTCAGTACTGTTGGTGTCATTCTATAGGGAGCCTTAGAGAATAGTGCTACCTCTAGGATCGTTTCAATCACGAATTTAATCTCTCGATCCGAGAGTAGTGAGTTTATCTCTTCTGAAAATACCTCAGGAAATTCCTTAACCATCTTAACATCTTTCAGTTCAATTTTGTCCTAAGGTTTGTTTATCAGATATGCCAAAAATCCTTGTCCACCTCTTCTGATTATTTTTCTGGCCTTCACTGCTAAAATGATGGGTACACCATCATTTGCGTTTAAACTTAAGGTATCAACTCCTACTCCGATACCAAACTTGACTATCTTGGCGTAACAGTCAACTACTGCTTGATGTCTAAACAGCCAATCCATTCCTAAGATAAGGTCGTAGCCCTGAATTGGTAATTCTATCAAGTCAGCGCTAAAGTTTTGATTCTCAATAACTATAGGGCACCTAGGATATCTAATCCTAATTTCATAACATCGTCCTACAGGTGTGTAAATTTCATAGGAGATGTTCATATTCTCGGATGGTAAGTCTATCTTATTAGCACAATCAAGGGAAATAAATGAATGGATAGCACAGGATCAAAGAGAGTTTTACAAATAAAGTTCTGGATAAGGACTTTACTTTCGACCATATGGTTCGGGTTCATACCTTCCTCTCCCGTCAAGGCGTACGCTCTCGTTTTGACCTGGGGACGTCCAGCTATTCTCTGCTACTAACTCGATGTCCCTGCATTCTCTCTTTTCCTATTGTTCTTTGGGCAATCCTTAATGGTGTGCCGGTCACTCCTGTAGATGAAACATCTACCTAACTTTCTCCAGCACTGTCTTCAGTGTGGTTCGTTCCATCACAGTGCCCACATTTTTCTTTCCTTTGGGTGGCTGGTTCTTTTCCTTTGTCTGCTGGCGCAGACGTACTTCCAGTTTTGGGCTTATTATGAAATAGCCCTTCTTTCCCTTCTCAAAATCCAACTTGCCCATCCATTTGCCCTTCTTCTTATCACCAATCCTATAGAGTTCTTGAAACTCTGCTTCCAAGTCCATTGCCATTTCCACAGCACCGTCGTAGTCCTAGGGCCTGTTAATAGCTACTGCTCTCCTTAATTCCAATTTCAGGCCCTCAATGAATTTCTTGCGTTTTCTTTCCTCATCCGCCAATACGTGCGGAGCATATTGTATGAGCCGATTGAATTTGGCCTCATACTGGACCACTGTCAGAGATCCCTGAATTAGTCTCATAAATTCCTTCTCCCATATATCCCGAATTACTTGCGGGATGAATTTTCTCAAGAACTCTTTCTTGAAACGTTCCCAAGATTCCGCTACTCCGTCTCTTTCCCATCTTCTTTCAATGATTGTCCACCAATGGCAAGCTGTCCCTTTGAATAAATACGTGGCATATTTAATCTTTTGTACGTCCGTATAATTTAAAACTCGAAAGATTTTCTCCACTGCAAACAGCCACGACTCCGCCTTACGATCATCCGGCTCGCCATCAAAGCTTGGCAGGTTGAATCACAAGAACCTAGATAACATTTTATCCTCCGTTTCTACTTCTTGCTTCCGTCTTTGTTGCCCTTGGGTTTGATCCCAATTTAGGGCTTGTCTTAGGAGAGCAAGAAATTGCTTGGCTGCTGGTTCATTAGGTGGAAGGTTTTCTGGTTGTGGTGCATGTTATTCTTGGGGATTTTCATTTTGTTCTTGCACATTTGGTTCAGTTTGTTCTTGTTGGGGCATAGGGATCTCATCAATTTAGGGCTGTCCGGTTCCCTAATATCATCAAATATCACCTGTCTTGAGGTATGTTTCCACTAGTCGATATATTAATCTAAAATTTATAAGATTCATGTCTTAGTGGCATTACGAGGTTACTGATGTACATAGACGGGCAAACTAAAGCATACGGCACAAGATGAGAAAATATTCGAGTCAAAAGAACATTCTTTTCATTTCATTCAATGCAAGTCTTTACACGTTCATTTTTTCCTATGGTTATGGAACCATCTCTAAAAGCAAAAGAGAGAGGGCTTCCTAACCATATGCAAAACGGGACGGATACTAATACTAGCCTATACAAAATATCTAGCTAAACCTAGCTAGAGTCCCCTACTTACAAGTCATACTTAAAATCAAACTTATATACAAAGTCCTAAACGAGAAAAGAAAGAAAAAGAAAGGAAGAAAGGAAAATCCATAACGCAGTTTGTGAAAATCAATCCAAATCAAGCCTCCGGTGGGTGACGAGAATCCTCAGTATGGTCCTCCTCCGGCTCCTCATCCGGATCCTCCTTCGGATCCTCCTCCGGTTCATCATCAGACTCATCATCTCGTGTCCCAGGAGCTGGTCTACAGCCCACATCATCCAGCATCTGGTCCACTCACTCTACCGCTGCAACATCGTCATCAATTGGGGGTGGAGACCGTATGCGAATTCGAGCGGTCATACGAGGCCTCCTCGGGGCACTTGGTGGAATAGTGGATGGTTCGACTCGGTCTCTAGGCAGTAGTGGAGATGTGCATGCTCTGGATAGTCTTCAACGAGGTGGCTCATCCCTCTTAACCTCCTCTCCAAAAACGGACAGGATAAATGGAACCTGAAATCTTGGGACCACAGCCTTCTTTGTGTGGTCCTGTGCAAGCCATTACATGGCTCCCATAGAATCCATAGTCTGTCTAAACGCCTCATCCACCTTTGCTATGAGATCTCCCTTAACGTGGTTAAAGCAAAGTCTTTTCTGTGCTGCCATGTTCTTGACCATATAATGTTGGGATCTATGCCTCGAGGCCAATCTCTCCATCTCGTCCCTAGCCCGACGGCTGTAAACCTGATACAACCTATGCTCTTTTAAGTAAGCATTCTTCCAAGAATCCCTCTCACGGCACAACTCCTCAATAATAGCCTCATAGTCTACCTTATGCTTCTTGAGTGGCCCTATGTTGCTATTGCTATCACTGTGTTCAGACTCAGAACTCGTCCACTCATTTGCCTTCGCCTTGCCCTTGTCCTTGTCCATCTAGCACCACAAAAGAACAAACAAAGTCAAGAATGGAAAAACGAGTTCAAAGGCAAAATTCTATAGCTCTAAACCAACGGGATTTCTTATCCTAAGCTCTGATACCACCTGTGATGTCCCTCGAAATCCCAGGGATATGCGGGCCTGAGACTCGAGGTGCATCACTCGCGTTTTATACATTCTAAGTACCAATATATTCAAAATCGTTATAGAAGCTAATAGTACAATTATTCGAACTAAATCCAAGATGTTGATACAAAATCTAAACTAAGTTCCAAAATAGAATCGTTACATTCTAGGAGTTCAAAATACATAAGTCAATCGAACTTATCAATACAGTCCAATGATCTATACATTTCTAGGTCCATTAGTTCCAAAAACAATAGACTAATCCAATTACAATAGGGATGAGCTACACAATCTATCATGAGGCTTCAATCATTCGTTTGTTCACGATTCAAGAACCTACATATTAATTAGGGTCATGAGTCCACCGACCCAGTAAAACTTACAGCATGTAAATGAGGATAGGAATTTCAAAGAACATGAGCATATTAATAACAATACAAGAATGTGATACGGATAACAATCGGAACATTCAAGACAATTAATATATATATATATATATTTATCCCATTCAAGTCCATAGGCTGAAACAATCTTTTGGTAGGTCTATAACCCTTATATCTTCAACATATACCTTTCACCTTATCCCTTCAACTCCCGAAGGAGCATCAATCAACAAGAAGCACAGCCGACATACGTGCTTAGGGTAGTGCTTCAGAATTCTACCTCCAGAATTCGTCCAAACTACCCAACAATCAGAGGATTGAGGATCCTAGTTGACAATCTGATACTGCTCGAGTTCGGTCCCCAAGAAACCTTACACGAGCCCACAATCAATCAATCACATGGCTTTAGAACGAAATGGACAATTAATCAATCAATCAATCAACGAGCAAGGCATAACGTTCTAAAGCCCACAATATCAATAACATTTCAATAGGCCAATAATGTATTCAATCAATCAATCATTTCAGAAATTCGACCATGGACCATAGGGTTTTCATTTTAAAACTCGTATAACGTTAATAAGATCGGATATGGACATGTTTTTGGTATGAAATAAGGTTTTGAAAATCATGTTGGACTGAAAGTGGGCACTTGGGTGTGAAAACGGGCGCCTGAGCGCCCAAAACAAGAGTTTTGGACAGAGGGCTGGGTGCTTGGGCCCCATATGTGGGCGCTTGAGCGCTCATTCTCGGGTTGAAATTCGATTTTTTGTCTTCTGATTTTCTTTGAATTTTTTATCCAAAAATACATTTTTGAGGTTCTTAAATATGTAAAAATATTTATAAAACATTATTTTAGATTTTGGTTTTGAAATTTCTTGAAAGATCATTTTATTGTCGAAAAGTACGGTTTTGTCCATATAACCCATTTTTCAATCGTTCTTAGTTCGTGTAATACCCCGAGTTTTCCCTAATTAAGATTTCAAGTCGTTAATTTTCTCAA
>JACFYI010002957.1:372422-391445 GCA_014898755.1 Handroanthus guayacan | reverse complement strand
ATTAATAATTTTGCATCATAAAAGCCTAGAAAAATAAAATAATATTTAAGATAAAAAAAATTTTAGTAGAAATTTCCTTTAATTTCTTGTAATTTTTTTTTATTTATCAATTCCGTTGCTTTTCCAAATAATATATGTTGATTTTTGAAATTGTACTTTAAGTATAGTTTGAATTGTATTAAATCGATAGGGGTCTATAAAAATCTCCCTTTCGAGCTATTTCGTTAGCCTATAAAAAAGTTAACATCACCTTATTTGAATTTTTGTTAAAAAAATTTACAATAAGGCCTCATTTTTCTATTTCATCTAGGGCCTTTAAATTGATTGAGCCACCACTACCAATGATAATCCCGGTTGAAGGTTTATGGTCTATGCTAATTCAATGAAAGGGAATTGGCTATGATTTTTTTACCTAGGAAGATCGATAGTCCAATTTGTTCATGGGTAAAAGCTATAATTTTTGGATTGTTGCATAAAATCAATATTTTAGAGGATGAAAATTTTAAAGTGAAGGAAGAATTAGCGAACGTACATTGGAGGAAATAAATTTATTTTTTGTTGGCTATTGTTTCTTTACTCATTATGGCATGGAAAGGTACAAAGTGAACCCCTGATTTTAAGTGTAAATCTAGAAATTGGAATTTTTTTTCTTCGTCCTCTTTTTTTGTTGTTGAGAGAAGAAAATGGTTTAAAAGAAGAGAAAATGAGAGGATTAGAAAAAATGGAAAATAAGATAAAAAAATTGAATAGGATAGTTATTCCCTCCAAAAATTGGTGACAAATACCAAGTCAAAGCATTTCCACTCCAAAAATTGGACTACTAACGGAGGAGTCACGTGCAGCCACAAATTTCCGTCAAAAAATAGACGGCGGGACTACTATTGCAGTGGTCAGAGAAGTTGTGGGACTACATTTGGATATTTTGAAAGGAATGGGACTAGAAAGTGAATTCGCCCATAGTTGTGGGACTAAAATTGCAATTTCCCCTTTTAATCCTCTACTTCAATAAGTATTTCATCTCATAAGAAAATTAATCGTTTTTTCAATAATAAAAAATATATAATATACGTGACATATGTTCATAAAAGTGAACATTAGTTGATATTTAGTAAATTAAAAGATGGAAACTAGTAAGAAAAATGATAGATAAGTGAAAGAAAAGCAACAAAAACAACATTACAAAAGTTTTCAATACAAAATTTTAAGATAGAAAGTTCAACTTTTAATTATCTATGGAATCGAACTTATAGTTTAGTTGCTAGATATTTAATATTTTAAGAGGATTAAGATAGTCTTTCAAGCACTTTAGATAAGTTAATTAACAAGAGATTTACTTATGAATATAATGATGTTTCATACTTCTGATACTAGCATGTGTTCAGTGTGATGCACCAAAAAATTAATAAGTTGACATAATTTATTTTATACTTTTATTTTTACCTTACATAATCTATATCATATATGTGAAACCGGAAAAAATGTTGAATAGTGGCATTTAGTTGGCTAAACGTATTGCAGCAATTTGGGGATGTCCACTGCAAAATTCTGATTTATAGCATGCATGGGTGAGTCTATAATTTTTCAAACCATCTTACAATATATTTAGGGTTAATTGTTCCTATTATTCTTGTGATATTCATAATTGAAAAATGCTCTCCTATGAATAGGAATTTAGCTGATTGTACCCAATATTTTCAAAAAAATTGCCACTCTCCACTATCCCTATCAATTTTAATTTCTTCCAAAATTCACTTGTGTGGACAATATTGCCCCCAGATACAATATGATCAAACGTCAATAGTCATTTTCGTTTCTATACACACATAAATCTATATTTTTATCATATATAATTGATATATATATAATATTATTATAAGTAATATCCTTTTTCTATATACATATAAATATATGTTTTTCAAATGTATTATTAACAGACACATATATCTATACTATTTTTATCTGTAATGCCCAAAATACCCCTTGGTGTTTGATGCTAACAAAAATTGAAGTAAGAAAAATAGTAATATTTTTATTGCTTCGTTTGAATTCAATGGGAAGTTTTTACAAGAATTTCTTCACAATATTTCCACGAGTGTTTCTCCCGAGTTTTTTCTCCACATAAGCTTATTTTATACAAAGATTTTCTTCGCAAGCAGCCACGATTTTCCCTAATTAATGCACGCTCCTCCACGTCTTTTCTCCACGCTTGGTAATAGAATACTTGACGTAGTCAAACACAGATTCACGTCCGCCTCCAGCATTGCCCACTAAGCTTTATGGTTTCTCTTCTATTTAGTTGCACTGACTTCCCTGATGGGCCGTGTTGCTTGCTGCTGCCCTTTCTTCTTTGCTTGGATTAATAGGGCTATTAACCAAGGTGTTCTAGATTTGCAATTGGGCTAGGCTGGTTGGCAGCATTCCTTGGGCCATAGACATTCGAACTTTATCTTGAGTTATTTTGATTCATTGGGCCGTGGTTGGTGGACTTGGTGAGGCCCAATGAATAATACATACATCACGACTCCCCCCGCAGGCCCAAGGCAATGGTGCTTAGGCAATCAGGATGAGGGTTTTAGCTTGTTTTCCCTCCCTTTCTCCCCTTTTTGAGGCATGCTTTTTATACATTTTCCAGCTCCACATTGTAAGGCAGGGCTACCCTTATCTCTGCATGCCTAAGCTTAATTTGGGTTGTTTCATGTTCAAGGTATACTTTGGCCTTTATATACCTAAGTTGAACTTAGGTTATTTCATTTTTAGGTATCTCTTGGCCTTCAAGTACCTAAGTTCAGCTTAGGTCTTTCCTAAGGTCTAGCCCAGTTTTCGCTATCTAGAGTTTAACTCAAAATTTTATTTTGAGACTTATCCTGGCTTTTGCTATCCTGAGTTTGATTCAGGATTTTCTCTCTAAGACCCATCTTGACTTTTGCTATCCTAAATTCAATTCATGATTTAATTTCTAAAGGCCATCACAGCCTTTGCTATCTTGAGTTCCACTCAAGTTTCTTTTGTGAGGTCAATCCTAGCCCTCATTATCCTAAGCTTAACTCAGGATTTCCTTTTTAAGGCCAAAACTAGCCCTCACTATAATGAGCTTATTTAGGATTTCCTTTCTATATTGAGTTCAACTCAAAATTTCATTTCTCAGGTTAATTTTGGCCTTTGCCATCCTAAATTTAATTCAGGATTTCCTTCCTATTCTGAGTTCAACTCAAGGTTTCATTTATGAGGCCAATTTTGGCATTTGCCATCCTGAATTCAATTCAGAATTTTCTTTCTATCATGACTTTTCAGGATTTTATTTTCGACGCCAATTTTGGCCTTTGCCATCGTAAATTTAATTCAGAATTTTCTTTCTATAATGAGATCTCAGGATTTCATTTCTAAGGCCAATCCTAACCCTTGCCCTACTGAATTCAATTCAGGGTTTTCTTTCTAAAGCCAATCCTGGCCTTTGCTATGCTGAGTCACTCAAATCAGGTTTTTTTTTTTTGGGCAAGTGATTGCTTTTGTGTTATCCAAGGATGTTCTTGGAGTATGATTGGAAATCTTTTTTTTTTTTTAATGGCCAGTAATTGCTTTTGTTTCATCCAAGAATTCTCCCAGATGGAAATCCTGAGTTTTCAGGCCTCTTAGGACAAGTAATTGCCTTTATTTTATCCATTAGTTTTCCTGAATTGTTTATGGAAATCCTGAGTTTTCAAGATTTTTACGGCAAGTAATTGTCTTTGTTTTATCCGGGAATTTTCCTGGATTGTTTATGGAAATTCTGAGTTTTCAGAATTTTTAAGGCAAGTAATTGCCTTTGTTGTTTATGAAAATACTGAGTTTTCAGGATTTTTAGGGCAAGTAATTGATTTTGTTTTATCCAAGAGTTTTCCTGGATTGCTTATGAAAATCTTGAGTTTTCAGGATTTTTAAGGCAAGTAATTGGCTTTGTTTTATCCAGGAGTTTTCCTGGATTGTTTATGGAAATCCTGAGTTTTTAGGATTTTTTTCGGCAAGTAATTGCCTTCAATTTTTGCAAGAAATTTTCTTGGATTATTGTGATGAATCCTGAGTTTTCAGGATTTTTTGGGCAAGTAATTATCTTCGGTTTTTTTCCAATGAATTTTCTTGGATTGCTGTATATGTCAAAGAGTTTAAAGCATAAATGCAATAGACGAATGATAGAACAAAAATGCATTCAGACAGTGTGAATTCAATAAAGTTATGCACTAAGCATAGAGGCATGATATTGGAATGAAGAAGTAATAACTAGATTTGAGGTTTCTAGAAGAACAAGCACATTTGAGATATCTATTCCTCCTCGTAAATCTATTTTTAAGATCTTTTTCTTTATTTATTTATTTTATTATTTTTATTTTTTATCAAGCAAGAGGAGTAGACTTTCACATCCATTTAATGCAACCAAACCATAATATATGCCATAATTCAAGTCTCAGACTCAATGCTCTAATGCTTGAGTATCATCTATCAAATATCAATAATGGGAACAAAATTCATATTCCATTCCAATGCATTCAAACCATAATTGGGAATACTTATACATGCACATATATATATATATATACACACAGCACAATATATCTCATTACTCCAGAATTAATTTTTTCACCAACTGCGGTGTTAGTCACATACGTCATTTATCAAGGATTGTGAAACATCCGAAGCAAACACAAGGAAGGACACCAAGAACCATCTTCATGATATTCATGCAATTATGGTCAATGGGAGTTGAGCTTTTTACCTCGTGTGTTGATCGAGTCAAATGACATCGATTTCTCAAATAAAACAAGTACATGTTAAACTCTTTCTTTCTCTTTAAGATATATGATAAACACTTGATACACAAACACTAAGGAAATGCTGCACTTATTTTCCATAGTTAAACCACATGTAATTTCCTTATGTTCCTTACCCTGTTCATCATTGTTTAGGTCATCCTCTTTTGTTAAATATTGCAGTAAAGGTCCTGGTTGCAAACCATCAAAAGGGAACTTTTGTGTAGCCCATGTGAAGGAACACACATTCACAATCTGTTAAAAGTCAAAAGCTGAATGGAGCATGCTAAGAATTAACTTTTATTAAACCCAATAGAATAGTCCGCTGACTCTCACGTAAGTTTTTATAAGTTACAAAGAAGGAAAACATCTATTAGGTTGCCCAGGAAATTTATAAAACTCATCATTTCTAACATCTCTACCATAGACCATGAACTCACGCATGATGCCATGCACTAGGATATATAGCTTAGTCACGTGCAGCCATGCATTCGGATACATAATTTAGAGGCCATTCTCTCTTTCCCTCCTTTTTCGTCTTCTCTCTCTCTTTTTTTTTTCTTCCTTTATTTTTTTTTTTTTTTGCTTGGTTTGTGCATGTGTGTTCTGTTTTGCAACTTAAATTTGAGCCTAGAGATGTTTTAAGTTCCCTATCACTCACTTGTTTTTGCTGACAAAAGCCAACCCAAATGCATTATTCATTTGAGAGACACAAATTCTCAAACAATTACACTTCACCATTTCAAATCCAATTATTCAAATCCAAGTAACGAAGAATATAAATTGAACTTGCGGCAGTGACAATGGTGATGGCTCCTAAGAAGCCACAAACTCTAGAAAGCCTAGGCCCGATCTTGTCGGACCTGGTAAGCATTGAAGGGGCATTGCAAGCATCAATGACTAAATCCTTCACAAAGTCACAATGAACCACGGTAATTTTGCCACCCAAGTAATGGGGAAGCATGAATAAAAATTCATACAGCTACTACAGCAAGCCATTCCAAACGTTTGCAACTATTGTAAACAAATCTTTGACTAAATTATTTAAGTATTTTTCTCTTTGCGCTCTTGTATGCTGTGTTCCTTAAATTTCAAGGCCGATTATTCTAGCTGCGTTAGACAGAAAGGATAATAGAAATTGGGCACTGCATGATATTTAAGTAGAATCTTCTTCTTTATAACGATAAGTTAATGAAGGTCTTCAGCCACAAAATTAATTGACTAAAATTATTTCCTCAAAGGTACGGACGAAAGTACTTTGAAAACACATAATCAAATCTCTTAAGGTTGTTAACTGATGAAGGATGAGACTGTATAAAAGCAGCCAGTTTCACAACAATCAGAGGTGTTAATTCTTTCAGATGATGTAAAAATAAGGAGAATCTGACAAATTAGATGTAATATCAAATGTGAAAATCAAAAGCGCAGCACAATGCACATTTGTGACATATGAAATCATTTCATAGTTGCATAAATAGAAGGACTAACCTGACAGCATCTTCCATCATTTTTCTTTATTTCATAAATCAATTAAATAGTTCCATAGGCCTTTGAAATCATTCTGTAAACATGCTTTCCTTTTCGTGCGACCAAATCCACACGAGCCTTATTCTTACGTTGGGTCTGAGCAAAAGCATGCACTCATAAAGAGGTATATATGGCAACATCTGCCTCTTCATCCTTCTCACGCCTTAGACTCAAAAAATTCCCACAAACGGCGCCAAAGTGATGCTAACAAAAATTGAAGTAAGCAAAATAGTAATATTTTTATTGCTTCGTTTGAATTCAATGGGAAGTTTTTACAAGAATTTCTTCACAATATTTCCACGAGTGTTTCTCCCGAGTTTTTTCTCCACATAAGCTTATTTTATACAAAGATTTTCTTCTCAAGCCGCCACGATTTCCCCTAATTAATGCACGCTCCTCCACGTCTTTTCTCCACTCTTGGCGATAGAATTCTTGACGTAGTCAAACACAGATTCACGTCCGCCTCCAGCATTGCCCACTAAGCTTTATGGTTTCTCTTCTATTTAGTTGCACTAACTTCCATGATGGGCCGTGTTGCTTGCTGCTGCCCTTTCTTCTTTGCTTGGATTAATAGGGCTATTAGCCAAGGTGTTCTAGATTTGCAATTGGGCTAGGCTGGTGGTTGGCAGCATTCCTTGGGCCATAGACATTCGAACTTTTTCTTGGGTTATTTTGATTCATTGGGCCGTGGCTGGTGGACTTGGCGAGGCCGAATAAATAATACATACATCAGTGTTAATACTCTAAAACTACCAAAAATACAATAAAAAATCATTAATTCACTAATTTATCTGTTTATATTAAATTATTTATATATTTAAAGTGTATTGATCATTTTCTAATTATTCAAATTAAGTATGCAATATATTTTAATATATACAATATTTATATTAATTATTTTATACACATACATTTAGTGTGAAAGAATGTAGACCACCAACCTCCCGGTAAACCACTGCTGCGACCCCATCCCATCCCCAACAATTACAGATTCACATGTAACAATCAACAATTTTGGCGAGGGGTGTGGTGAATGAATTTGGCTAATACGGAGGTGACCTAGGTGGGGCATGTGGGGGAGATTCGAATCTAACAAACGGCGATGAACGAAGATTCTTCAGTCAGTGAACAATATTCAGCAGAGGCAGGAGGAGGTCCTACCATTGGATCTGACGATGTCATCGTCGGCTAATTTTACCACCAAAATGGTCGGACATGGCGGAGCAAAGAGGCAACAATGATGCAAAGAGGTGCTGATGGAGTTTTGTTTTTGTTTTTTGTTTTTCGTTTTTCTGCTTTACTTTTTATTTTTTCTCGTTTTGTTTTCCCCCCTCCTTCTCTCTTTTTCTCATGTGCTATGTGCATTCCTTGACACAGTGTGTGTATAGGGCATGTACAGTGCGTGGGACTTTAATTATTCTTTCATAAGTTGGATTTGAAAGGGTAAAAATGGTATGTTGTTAGCCAATTGGCATCCCTAATTGTAGAAACTGTGCGTGTCAAACGCAGTCCAGTTTTAGGTGACAATTGCAATTTATCGGAAAATTTAGGGATATAATTAGCTAATTTTTTATTCATAGGTATTGTATACACAATTTACCCATATTTAATATCTTATAAGATGTCTTAAGTACTTGGTAATTACTCAAATTTTAGGAAATGTCTTATAATTATTTAAACTTTAGGGAATGTTTAGTTGATTGTTCCAAGCCTCAAAAAATATTGAAATAATTGGCCAAATATATTTTCCTCCCAAAATAAAACTAAATATTACTGCATTCTCAACCCTATCCTCCAATCTCTCCGGCCAAAAACTAAACCAGATGTTACCTAAATTTTTAAAAAGGTTGTCCTCAACTCACACATCCCGTTGTATAAAGAAAATATTTAATTTAAAAATTGTAGACGAACATTATTTCCAAACTTTCTAAAAGAACAACAATTTTCATAATATATATATAATATAAACCTATTTGATTTGAATAATTACCATTATGCTCCCTATATATTGCGATTAGGTCTCCTAAAAGTGTAACAAACATTACAAATAAAATAAACTCCTTGTTATTAGATTTACACATCTACGCATAATGTTTATTATATTTTTTGGGGGTCGAATCGTAAGATACATGGGTGTAATTATAATTATCCAAACCATAGAGAATGTTTTTGATAATTATATTAAACCTCAGGAGATGTGAGCATAATTATCTCATGAAAATAATAATATATTCTTATTAGTGTAATTTTTTTTCGAGAAGCTCAGTAGTATAATTGTATACACATATATATATATAGATATGGCATAGTCTTGAGCCAATATATTATCTCAAAAGCTTCTGCAATACCCTTGCATTTGATTAGTCAATTGCAACTTAGAACTTGAAGCTTCCAAAGCAATCTGGCCAACAAATACCATTTAAATACAGAGCCAAGCTTACCAGCATGTTAGCCGTATCTCCCAAATTAAACAATACACCTTAAATCTCCCATCACAAACAAGAAACTATCATCAATCTACCAACATGAAAATCAAGATTCAATTCTCCAAAACTGAAAATTACAAATTAATCCCCCATACGTTACGAAATGACCAAATGGTCCATTCCATTACTTTTTTTAAAAAAATGATGACATCATCAACTTTTTGAAGTGAATTTCCCATTTTATCTCTATGCTTGACCATTGTAATTTTAGAGGCTAAAAAGTCCTTTGTAATTATGAGATCTTGCGGGGGGGAGTTTTTCACAAAATCATATTCCTTCAAGGTTTTTAATTGTATTTTTCTTTAATTTAATGCAACAAACACTTTTCTAATATAATTTTTTAAAATAAATTTCTGCAATTTTTTCCTATAATTGTTTTTTGAAGAAATTAAGATTAGTATGTATTATTAAATATTATTTAAAAAATAATATTCAAAATATTTTTAAAACAAATTATCTCTAACAATTAAATTAATTTTAATTTTTTTAAAATTAAGTACAAGAAAAGAGGATATTTATTTGGAATAATTATATTTTATTATCTTAGGAGATTATAAAATTACGAACCACTACCTTAACAGAATATACCGGGTCAAAATGGTCATTTAACATTTTCAGTTAAAAATTCTAATGGATGGATCATTTGGCAATTTCATAAACTTAAGGGGGTTAATTTGTAATTTTTAAATTACGAGGATAGTGGTTGTAACTTTCTCATTTTCGAAGGTAGAAAAATGTAATTAACCTATATTATCTCAAAAGCTTCTGCAATACTCTTGCATTTGATTAGTCAATTGCAACTCAGAACTTCTAGCTTCCAAAGCAATCTAGCCAACAAATACCTCTTAAATACAGAGCCAAGCTGAGCAGCATATTGCCCATGTCTCCAAAATTAAACAATACACATTAAACCTCCCATCACAAACAAGAAAGTATCATCAATCTATATACAAACATGAAAATCAAGATTAAATTCTCCAGAACAGCTCAATCATCAGCTCAAATTGTTGCTTCAGTTGATGATCTCTTAACTGAGATTCTTCTACGTCTTCCCATAAAATCACTTATGCGCTTCAAGCTAGTTTCCAAACAATGGCATTCCCTCATCACAAGCCCAATATTCTGTATCCTCCGTAATCCCAATCCCAATCCCGCCATTGGACTCTTTTTGCCTTGTTTCGACCTTCGAAACTATCCCTGGTTTGAATACATCCCCTTCTCTCCCGAACAACCATCAAATCCGCCATTCAAAAAACTAAACTTCACATCAGGCCTCAAAATCTTGCAGTCTTGTAACGGACTCTTGCTCTGTTGCACCTTCCAGGGCCGTGATTGCAGGAGCAGATACTATATTTACAATCCCACAACCAAGAAATTTTCCAAGCTTCCAAAACTACATCGGGGAGGAGACGCACAAATACAAGGGATAAGCTTAGCTTTTGATCCTGACAAATCTCCTCATTATAAAGTTCTTTGTAATTGGGGAAGGGAATTGGATTCAGGAGATTATCAATATCAGTTTGAGGTTTACTCCTCTAATACGGGCCCTTGGAGAGAATGCGGCGGGCCCTTCACAGCCTATGTCAATTTCGAAAATGGTGTGTATTGGAACGGAGCTATCCACTGGATTAGCAATAGTGGAATGGGGGATTCTTTGTATTTCAATCCCGATGATCATCACATCCCTCAGATAATGCCATTGCCACCTATCCCAAATGGATGGGATTGGAGAAGCAATTATTTCTTTGGGGAGACTTGTGATCACTTGCATTACATTGAGATCTTTGGGCCGAATATCCAATTCGATGTATACGAGATGAAAAGCGATTATTCTGAGTGGTTTGTGAAGTACAAGGTTGATCTTTCTCCTGTTGTCGGTGCTAATCCAGGGATGATCAGGAATGATTATGATCCCACGGATTGGTTTTACTATGCTTTTTCTGTATTAACTTTGGTTCGAGGGGCTAAAGAGGAGGATTCGTTCTTGGTTTTACAGATTCCGGGGAAAGCAATAAGATATAATCTTGTTTACAAGACTTTTGAGATAGTGTATGAGTTTGAGGGGGCTCCGCTTGAAGATTATTTGACATTTTCGAATGTAAATGGATTTCAACACATTGAGTCCCTTTGTTGTGTTTAGTTCTTGATGTTTGGTAATAATTTTATTTTGTATTTATTGTTTAATAATGCACTTCCATAATTTGATTGTGGGTTTTTTTTTTCTTTTTTAAATAGGGATAATTACCTCAACATTTTTCGAGATTTAATATAATTACAAAATCGCCTATTATGGTTTGTGAAATTTCAATCAATTAACACCCCGGAAAATTCTCGAATTAATAATGTAACATACCGTTTTTCAAACGATAAATCAGTTTTGAACTTGCAAAAATCATTTCAACATCAAAATAATTTCTTTACATCCGAAAAATTTTTCTAACTTACGAAATCTCGTTTACGGAATATTTAGCCCAAAATGGGCCCAATTTTTGGCCCAATTTCATCAAATTTTCAGCCCAAACTATAATTTTTCAAAAAAAAAAAAAAAAAGGGGGGAAAATCTAAGAAAAAATAAGATCTGATTTTTCAGACCTTGATAGCCGATTTTCCCGCTTGAAATGTGGGATATCATTAATTTTTTAATGAAGAAATTTCATGATCAACAATTGTGGCTCATTTCCCTCTATAAATATATAGATTGAAGACTCTAACACCTTGCCATTTCTCCTTTGCAAAAGAAATTGTCTTCCTTGTTCCATCTCTCCTCTCTCTCGGCACATATATATATATATATGTATATATCCATATCAGCACATTTCAACATTTTTCATAAGAAACCAAGAAGAAAATGAAGGGGAAAAGGGCGTACACTTTTCTAGTAAGTATTGGTAAGTATGAATAAGCTCTTGAACAATTTCTTGGTTTAACTAAGTTGATGATAAAAAAGTCACTAAGTGAGTTTTTGTATTTTAGGTGTTTCCACTTGAAATCTTGGATCTTTAATAATAAAAAACCAAAGCTTAGGGCCGAAATGAGTATTGTGGCTTCTCGTCTTTTCCTTAAGTTGCTCGAATGTTTGTTTTATTCGCTTTCTTGGCCATATTATGTTTTATTATGAAACGAGCTCATTTATGTTGTTATTGTTTGTTGAATCATGATTATGAGTTTGTATCTCTTTGATATGAGAACAAAAAAGATTATGAACTTTCTCTTGATCATACTATTGCTTGAAAAGGGACTTGGAGCCATGGACATTTGGATAAATCGTAAAGACGTTAAAACAAAAAAAAAAAAAAATCTGTTTACAAAACTTAAAACCGTATAAACTTTTAAATTTTGGAAATCTGAAATTTTATAATAAAAGTACAAATAAAAACCTTAGATTATCTACTGAAAAATGGAATTAAATTTTAGAGGAAAAAAAAAAATGAAGAGAAATGAAACTTGATAAAAATTGATTTTTTTGTCACTTTCCTTAATTTTTAAAATTGTTTAGGCTTAGATTTTAATAATACTTCTTTTACAAAAGTTGTTAGAAAAATTCTGAAGTTTTCAAAAAAAAGAAAAAAGTTTATTTTGGCCACCTGGGCGCCCCGGCACCAAAACGGGCGCCCTAGTGCCAAAACAGGCGCTAGTGGCTTCGGTCGCTGATAGGTGCTCAAGCGCCGAATGGGTGCCCCAGCGCGCATATTCCAGAAGCCAACCCGTGTTTGAGCGCCTGAGTGCCCAAACTCGAGGCGATTTTCACTGTTTCACCGCTCAAGCTCCCATTCCAGTAGCAAAATCGTGACGTTTTGACCTTATTTATCGAACTCAGATCTTGTATGTCACTTTTTTGAACTCTTTTAATGTTTCAAAATGATTTTTTCGTAGTCCGTGGTCCAATTTCCAATCCAATCATTGAACCTATTTGATAATCGATTCTTTGTTCTTTGAATACATTCGATATAATTATACGTGCTTGAATTGAACTCTATAAGTTTGTGTACGTTCGTTTATTTGCTCTAAACCTATATGCATGATAAGTTGGGCCCTAGGTAATTCTTAGGTGTTTGAGTTGGGCAATATCGAACTGTTAATTCGAACTCCTGGAATTCCTGTTCGGAGGATAGCCCGGAGGAATTTTGGAGTTTAGAATTTTGAACAGTTATTCCGAAATACGCGGTCGATCATGTTTCAAGTTTGATATGTGTGCAACTCGAGTGGCTACTCGAGTATGCAAATTGGAGGGATAAGGGTTATGTTTTGTTAAAGTTACAAGGCTGATAGACTTACCAAATATTAGTTTCTGCCTTATATGTTTGATAACGTGAATGTGTTAGAAATTTTGAAACTTCCATTTCGTTATAATACTTGGTTCATCTCTTTTCATTGCCTAACACATTCATGGCATGATTTCATTTGTCTCTTCAACTTGGTCTTGTTTCCATTGCTATCATTCCCATCTTATGCCACAAAACTTGCTGGGTCAGTGGACTCATGATGTCATGTTTTAAAATCTATAGGTACTTAGTTGAAGTAAGTAAGTCCGGATGAATCGAGACATTTTATCTTTTGGAATTTGTATATTTAGTTCTATTTTGTAAGATGAACTGTGCACTGTGGTACGGATAATTGTGTTTTGAACAATATTACATTAGTTGGTTGAGCAATTGGGCTGTAATGACATTGAGTTTACGATGTATTTAGTTTTGATCGAATGAAATTTTTATGTTTACGTTTTAGTTAGTTTCTGCTGTTGGGTTTTACGTTATGAATGAGTTGTTGTTTTTTCTGTTTTCAAAAGTTTTTAGTTAATTCGTCCACGAGTAGCTTTCCGGGATTCAGTGCTTGTATGTGCGTTCGTTCATAGGGGATCCCGAGGCGTTACAGGTGGTATTAGAGCCTAGGATAAAGAACCTTGGGAGTTTAGATTCGTAGTATTTTGCCTTTTATGTTTATTCCTTACTAATTTTGTTCGCTTATGATCCTTGTATCATAAATGGACAAGGGAAAGAACTCGAGTTACGCCGGAATTAGATCTTTGGAAAAAGAATTTTCTTTGGACTTAAGTCGTAAGGTTGGACTAAATTAAGTTGTGACCATTTGGTGTAATGAATTATGCCTAAATGTATCGGATTACAATTGGGAGGCCTATCAATTTGTGAACTGCCATATTTATGCATTAGTCATTTGATTTAGAAAGGCGATATAGGCCCAAATATGTTGTTGAATTACTGTGGGTTAAATATCAACCTAGTGACCTTGGGAAGAAAGGAATGAATTAATTTTCTATGTGGATCTTGAATTGAGTTTTGGGAATATGGCCATTATAAGATTTATCTATCCGTATGAATATGTTTATACATTCAAGAATCATAGGACCTTATAGGAACTTTTTTTTTTTTTTTTTTTAATTTGGGACTAAGAATCTTGTTTATATGCATATCATATCCTTATGCTTTCATCATACATCCTAGAGACCAATGAATTTTATTAAGAGCCCGTTGGGTATTGTTTGAGGAATTATGAGCACCCAAGATCCCGACTCAAGGAGTGGGAAATGTTGGAATTGGTGGGTGACAATAATAATGGAAATGAGGTGATGAGAGTGAAGCGGAATCGGAAGAGGATCCTAATTATATGGCTAGTGATTGATTTGAATGATATAGTATGTATATAAGTGTGTAAACATAAGTGACCTAATGAAGTTCTTTTCTTTCTTTTGGTTAGGTATTGTAGAGTTGTATGTATCAACTCACATTTAGTATAGTTCAAGATACAATTGACCATGCCCAGATATGATAGAAGATGACCATGGTTAAATAGCCATCTTGATTTCGATAACTTTTGTAAAGATGGCTCTATAACCACACATTTTGCCTAGGTATATGAATGATATAAATTAGGTGTTGAAGTATTCCTTGTCTCGAGTTCCCTATATTTATGATTTTTCCTTTTGAGCACCCAAGATATGGGAACTTCTTAAGATATTAACAAGCCCCCTAATAACGTCTCAGACTAATATGGTTTTTATTGGGAATAGACCATGCAATGAACCCTCAAGAAGCAGGAAAGAACAAGACGAATGCTGTTCGAAGAACTTAGGGCACCTTAGACTCCTAATAATTTAGAAAACGCAATACCACGAAAAGAGCCTCATGTACAGGAGCCCCCTGCTTGAAATGAACCTCAAGGACAACCACCCCCTAGAAACAAGCCTGTAGCCGAGCAACTTTTCACTTTACTTCGATAGGTCTTGAACCAAGATCGACAACAGGATAATCAGGAGCATAGACAGGAGGGAGATCTCCTATAAGACTTATACTCCAGTAGGAAAATGTTATGAGAGTCGTATTAGGTACCCTAAATGTCCTGTGGTCATGGATAATCAGAACTTTAGCGCAGATCTCATAGAATTGCTAATTTAAGATTATGACCTCATTTTAGGAATGGACTGGCTTTATCAGCATCAAGCTGTAGCGGATTTTTTTACTAAAACCGTTAAGCTGGGTACCATAATTGGGATAGGTACTCACAGCACAGTCGAAAATAATGGTATACCTACCATTTGGGCAATGAAGGCTAGGAAAATCATCAGAAAAGAGAGACAAAGATTTTTGGCCTACCTAATAAATAAGCCTCAAGATAAAATGGAGTTGAATGATGTTAAAGTGGTGAATGAATTTCCTGGGGTATTCCCAGAAGAACTAAATTCGTTGCCCCTAATAGGGAAATCAAGTTTTTGATCGAAACTATTCCTGGAGTAATGCCATTCTCTAAGACCCTTTACAGAATGGCACCAGCAGAATTAAAGAAGTTAAAGGAACAGTTACAGGAACTACTAGATAAGAATTGTATCCGATCAAGCTCTTCGCCTTGGGGAGCTCCGATCTTGTTTGTAAAGAAGAAAGATGGGTCACTAAGGAAGTATATTGATTACAGAGAATTGAATAAAGTGACCGTCAAGAATAAATATCCCTTACCCCATATAGACGAGCTGTTTGATCATCTTCAAGGATCAACTGTTCATTCTAAATTGGATTTAAGATAGGGATAGTACCAATTGAAAATACGGGAAGCAGATATATCTAAAACTGCATTTAATTCCCGATATGGGCATTTTGAGTTCGTAGTTATGCCCTTTGGATTAACAAATGCTCTTGCAGCATTTATGGATTTAATGCGTTGAGTATTTCATCCATACCTAGATTGCTTCGTGGTAATATTCATAGATGAAATCTTTGTTTATTCAATGTTAGAAAAGGAGCATGAAAGACATTTGAGGATTGTTCTTCAAACGTTAAAGGAACATAAGCTTTATGCCAAATTTAGCAAATGTGAATTTTGGCTAAATCTCGGAATGGACTGAAAGTAGACTCAGAAAAGGTTGAGGCGGTTAATAACTGGAAAGGACCTGAGACCATCACAGAAATAAGGAGTTTTATGGATTTAGCTAGATATTACAAAAAATTTATGCAGAACTTCTCTAAGTTGGCTGGACCACTTACGAGACTGACCCAAGAAGATTGACGTTTTGATTAGGATGGAAGTGTGAAGAGAGTTTCTTGGAACTTAAGAAAAGATTGACAACAGCTCCATTACTCGCACTACCGGACGGGTCAGAAGAATCTACTGTTTACACTAACACCTCGAAAGAAGGATTGAGATGTGTACTAATGTAAAGAGGCAAAGTAATTGGTTGCGCATCAAGAAAATTGAAGAATCATGAGTTAAACTACCCTACTCATGATTTAGAATTGACAGCAGTTGTCTTTGCCTTAGCTAAATGGCGTCACTACTTGTATGGGGCTAAGATTGAAGTATTTTTTGACCACAAGAGCCTGAGATATATTTCAGTTAGAAAAACTTAAATTTTAGATAATGGCGTTGGATGGATATAACACCCGAGAATCCCAAAATAAAATTCTTGAATCGTCGACTTATCGAAAATTTACTTGATTTTAAAATCGAGCTTCGTTTTAAAACCAAAACACGTTTTATGATCCAAAAATATTTCGAGTAAACACGGTTTATTTCTCGTCGCATCTCGACCCAAATACAAGCCCCATTGGCCCAATTTACAATCCCATTTCAAGCCCAAAGCATAAGCCCAATGTCTAGCCACTAATTTTGACGAAATGAGTACTAATTGAAATTCAAAAATAAAAGAAAAAGGAAAGAATTCTGCAAGGAAAGAATTCTGCAAGAAAAGAGGGCAGCTGCAGCAGCTGTAGCATCAGCAGCAAAATTGGATGGAAATACATCTATCCATCCACTCCTTTATTGTCAATAGTCACCTATCTACCCCCCTAAAGCTTAGAAATTGCTTTGAGGGGCTTGAACAATTTGATTAACTCATTTTAACCCCAAAATTACTCTATAAATAGGCCATTTGAGCTCATTTGTTTCTGCAGAAAACATAACTCCACATTTGGGCATTTTTAACTTCACTTGCATTCTCATTTCTCTCAAAATCATTTTTTTTTTGCTCAAACGGGATTCTAGTGGTGTGAACTCTCACTCAAGAGTTTTGGTAAGTTAAATGTGATTTAGAGATTTAGAATGGTTTATGGAATGTATTGTTAGAACTTGACATATGTATATGGTTATAGGTGTTGGAGACTAAGCTTGTAACACTTGCGTATACCAAGTTTTGCTACAAGAGGTAAGATTTATAGCTTCTTCTATTCTCCATGAGCATATGTTTCCAGCTTTCTCATTGAATAATCAAGCATGCTTCGAGTTATTGAATAAATGATGTCCTTTGATATGTTGAGCATGTGAACTCATGTGGTTATTTGCTATTCTTGCCTATCCATGCTCAAATCCTTGATTATGTAGATCCTATGTTAAATGAATCATTCTTGACTCTTACATTGATGTGTGAGATTGAGTTTTGAATAATAGACCGTGGACTAAGAGGAGAAACGAACTAAAAATTTGATTAAAAACAAGAGATATGGACAAAACTATACATTTTGACGTTAAAACGATCATTCGAAAAATTTCAAAACCAAAATTTGAAACGATGTTTTATAAATGTTTTCAAGTATATAAGAACCTCAAAAAATGAATTTTTGGATAAAAAATTCGAAGAAAATCAAAAGACAAAAAAATGGGATTTCACCCGAGAGTCAGTGCTTGAGTGCGTACATCTGGGCACCCCAGCGCCCAAATAGGCGCTCAAGAGCCCACTCTCGGGGAAAGTTACTGTAGATACTAGAGGATTGGGTGCCCCAGCACCTAGCCTTGGCCCAAAAAATGTTGTTTTGGGCGCTCAGGCGCTCATTTTCACGCCCAAGCACCCACTGTCGGTCCAACTTGATTTTCAAACTCTTATTTCATATCAAAACATGTCCATATCCGATCTTATCAATGTAATATGAGTTTTGAAATGAAAATCCTCTAGTCCATAGTCTAATTTCCAAAATGATCAAATGATTGAATACATTTAGCCTATTTAAAATGTTATTGATATTGTTGGCCATAGAACGTATGCCACGCCGGCTTATTAATTGATTGAATGTTCATTTTATTTCTAAGCCATACGATTGAATGAATGTGGGCCCTGGGGAGTTTCTTGGGGATTGAACTTGGACAATATCGGATTGTTGACTAGGACCCTTGAAATCCTTGATCGTTGGATAGTTCGGATGAATTCTGAAGGTAGAATTCTGAAGTGCTACCCTAATCACGTATGTCGGCTATACTTTTTGAATGATTAAGCTCCTTCGGGAGTTGGAGGGATAAGGCAAAATATTTATGTTGAAGATATAAGGGTGATAGACCTACCAAATAGCTTGTTTCAGCCTATTGACTCGAATGTGATAAATGTTTCTAATATGTATATATGTATATTGATTGTCTTGATTGTCTTGACTTGTTATCCAAATCACATTCTTGTCCTATCGTTTGTTATGCTCATGTTCTTTGAACTCTTATCTTCGTTTGCATGCTATAAGTTTTACTGGGTCAGTGAACTCATGACCCTATTTAACATGTAGGTTCTAGAAACATAAACGATCGAATGATTGAGGCTTGATAGAATGTCATAGCTTGTTTTGGACTTGCAACCCCTATTGAAATTTTGAATTTTGTATAGTTTTTGGAACTCATGGACTTAGAAATGTATTAAGGAATGACTTGTAATGACAAGTTGACGTATTATGTATTTTGGAACACTTGGCTTGTAACATTATATTTTGGAACTTAGCTTGTTTCGTCTTATCGTTATTCTTGGGAGTTAG
>JACFYI010002957.1:354314-370432 GCA_014898755.1 Handroanthus guayacan | reverse complement strand
ATGAGATTAATCCAAGGATCTCTAACTGTGGCCAAGTATGAGGCCAAATTTAATCGGCTCATACAGTATGCTCCGCACATATTGGCAGATGAGGAAAGGAAGAGAAAGAAATTTATTAAGGGCCTAAAGCTGGATTTATTGAGAGCTGTAGCTATAAATAGGCCTAAGGATTATGATAGTGCTGTGGAAATGGCAATGGCATTGGAAGTGAAGTTTCAGGAACTCCACAAGATTGGTGACAAAAAGAATGGCAAGTGGATGGGTAAGTCAGATTCTGATAAGGGGAAAAATGGCTTTTTCAATATGAAGCCCAAGACTGGAAATACATTTGCTCCGGCAGATAAAGAAAAAGCACCAGCCACTCAAGGAAAAGAAAAATGTGGGCATTGTGGTGGCACGAATCACACCAAGGAGAAGTGCTGGAAGAAATTGGGCAAATATTTCATCTGCAGGAGTAACCAGCACACAATTAAAGACTGCCCAAAGAACAAGAAGAGCGGGAATGCAAGGACACAAAACCAGTAGCAGGGAACAACTGGATGTCCCTAGGTCAAAGTAAGAGCATATGCCTTAACGGGAGAGGAAGGCACGGACCCTAGCTAGGTGGTCGAAGGCAAGGTTCTTATTCAGAATTTCATATGTAAAGCTCTCTTTGATCTTGGTGCGAAGCATTAATTTATTTTCCTTGATTGTGCTAAGAAAATAGACTTACCATCCGAGAACATGAACATCTCGCATGAAATTTACACACCTGTAGGAGGATGTTATGAGACTAGGATTAGATATCCTAAATGCCCTACAGTTATTGAGAATCAGAACTTTAGTGCTGATTTGATAGAATTATCAATCCAGGGCTATGATCTTATCTTAGGGATGGATTGGCTATTTAGACATCAAGCAGTAGTTGACTGTTACGCAAAGACAGTCAAGTTAGGTACCAGAGTAAGAGTTGGAACCTTAAGTTCAAACACGAATGATGGTGTACCCATCATTTCAGCAATGAAGGCCAGGAAGATAATTAAAAGAGGTGGACAAAGATTTCTAGCCTATCTGATAAACAAACCTCAAGACAAGATTGAACTGAAAGATGTCAAGGTGGTTAAGTTTCTTGGGGTATTTCCTGAAGAATTGAACTCACTACTCCCGGATTGAGAGGTTGAATTCGTGATTGAAACGTTCCCTAGGGTAGCGCCATTCTCTAAGACTCCCTATAGAATGACACCAACAGAATTGAAGGAGCTTAAGGAATAGTTGCAAGAACTGCTAGAGAAGAATTTTATAAGACCTAGCTCATCACCTTGGGGAGCTCCGGTTTTATTTGTGAAGAAGAAAGATGGTTCACTTAGGATGTGTATCGATTATAGAGAACTAAATAAAGTGATTATCAAGAATAAGTATCCCCTGCCCCACATAGATGAGTTGTTTGATCATCTTCAGGGATCAACCGTCTATTCTAAATTGGATTTAAGACAGGGATACTATCAATTAAAGATTCGGGAAGAAGATAAATCTAAGACTGCATTCAATTCCCAATATGGGTATTTTGAATTTGTTGTCATGCCCTTTGGTTTAACCAATGCTTCTGTAGCATTTATGGATTTAATGCATCGAGTGTTTCGCCCATACCTCGATAGTTTCATCGTGATTTTCATCGATGATATTCTGGTTTACTCTAAGTTTGAGGAAGAACATGAAAGGTGTTTGAGAATTGTTCTTCAGACTTTGAAGGAGCACAAGTTGTATGCCAAATTCAGTAAGTGCAAATTTTGGCTTGATAATGTGACTTTTTTGGGTCATATCATATCGAAAAATGGGTTAGAAGTAGACCCAGAAAAAGTTGAAGCGGTCCAGAAATGGAAAAGACCTACAACAATTACTGAAATAAGAAGTTTTCTTGGATTAGCTGGATATTATTAGAAATTTATCCATAATTTCTCCAAGCTAGCTGGACCACTCACCAGGTTGACCCAGAAGGATAGGAAATTTGTTTGGGACGAACAGTGCGAGGAGAGTTTTTCGGAGTTGAAGAAAAGATTGACAACAGCTCCAGTATTCACACTGCCCGATGGGTCAGAAGAGTTTACTGTGTATACAGATGCCTCAAAGGAATTATTGGGTTGTGTTCTGATGCAGCATGACAAAGTGATTGCGTATGCACCATGAGAGTTGATAAATCATGAGGTAAACTATCCCACTCATAATTTAGAGCTAGCAGCAGTGGTCTTTGCCCTAGCAAAGTGGCGTCACTACCTGTATGGAGCTAAGGTAGAAGTATTCACGGACCATAAGAGCTTAAAGTATATCTTTAGCTAGAAGAACCTGAATCTAAGATAACAATGATGGATGGAATTCTTGAAAGATTACGATTTTACCCTCACCTATCATCTAGAAAAAGTAAACGTCATTGCAAATGCTCTAAGTCATAAGGGAAGGTTAGCAAGTATGAGCATCTATCCAAAAATGTATAGTGAGATCCTAAGAACCCAAAAGGGAGACGATTGGGTTCAGAAACTCAAGAGAGAAATGAAACCCGATTTTAGGATCGACACTGATGGGTTGTTATGATTCAGGAATCGGATTGTAATTCCTACACTAATGAGAGAAAGAGTGCTATTTGCAGCATATCAAACCAAGTATTCATTACATCAAGGAGGAATAAAGATGTATAAGGATCTAAAGCAGAAATTCTAGTGGGATGGAATGAAGAAGGATGTAATTGAGTACGTTCAGAAGTGTCTGACCTGCCAGCTGGTGAAGGCAGAACACCAAAGACCGTCTAGGAAATTACAGCCACTCCCAATTCCAAATTGGAAATGGGAACAGATCATGATGAATTTTGTGACAGGCCTACCTGTGGTAAGAGGCGGATGTGACAGCATCTGGGTAGTGGTAGATAGACTTACCAAATCGGCACATTTCTTGCCCGTTAAGACCCAGTATAATGTAAAGAAGCTCGCTGAGATTTATATAAAGGAGATCATAAGATTACATGGGATTCCTCGAAGTATCGTCTCTGACAGGGATCCCAAATTCACGGCGAGGCTATGGAAGAGCCTACAAGGACATCTGGGGACAGAGTTACTGTTCAGTACTGCTGCACACCATGAGACTGATGGATAGTCGGAGAGGACAATTCAGACACTGGACGATATGCTACGCGCATGTGTTTTGAATTTTCTAGGAAATTGAGACAGGCACCTACTGCTGGTAGAGTTTGCTTACAATAACAGCTACTAGGCCTCAATTCAGATAGCTCCATATGAGGCTTTATATTGTAGGAAATGTCGATCACCCCTCCATTGGAATATAAATGAGATTAAGAGCACCTCGAGCTCAGAGAAGGATGCATTACGACTTGAGATAATCTAAGAAGTCATGGATAAGGTTTAGATCATCAAGAAGAATATGAAAACGGCTCAGGATCGCCAAAAGAGCTATGCTGATAAGCGTAGGAAAGATTTGGAGTTGAAGTAGGAGATCGTATATTCTTAAAGATTTCTCCCTAGAAAGGAATTCAGAGAATGGGCAAAGCTGGAAAGCTGAGCCCTAGGTATATAGGACCATTTGAAATTTTAGAATGAATTGGTCCTGTAGCATACCGATTAGATCTCTCGTCAAACTTATCAGGAATTTATAACGTGTTCCACGTGTCCCAACTGCGAAAGTATTATCCTGACCCATCGCATGTTATAGAACATCTCGATATACCTCTCCAAAGTGGCCTCTCTTATATAGAACAACCCGTTCGTATCCTAGATTTCTAGGTTCACGAGCTTAGGAATCGTAGGATACCGCAAGTTAAGGTTCTTTGGAGGAATAAGAAAGTAGAAGAAGCCACGTAGGAAGTGAGGACCAAATGCGGAACAAGTATTCGTACTTGTTTGAATAAGATATGAATCTGCGGACCAGATTCATTTAAGGGAGGGAGAGTGTAACACCCGAGAATCCCAAAATAAAATTCTTGAATTGTCGACTTATAAAAAATTTATTTGATTTTAAAATCGAGCTTCGTTTTAAAACCAAAACACGTTTTATGCATCCAAAAATATTTCGAGTAAACATGGTTCATTTCTTGTCTCGTCTCTACCCAAATACAAGCCCCGTTGGCCCAATTTACAATCCCATTTCAAGCCTAAAGCATAAGCCTAATGTCTAGCCACTAATTTTGACCAAATAAGCACCAATTGAAATTCAAAAATAAAAAAAAAGGAAAGAATTCTGCAAGAAAATAGGGCAGCCGCAGCAGCTGTAGCATCAACAGCAAAATTAGATGGAAATCCATCTATCCATCCACTCCTATATTGTCAATAGCCACCTATCTACCCCCTAAAGGTTAGAAATTTCTTTGAGGGGCTTGAACAATTTGATTCTCTCATTTTAACCCCAAAATTACTCCATAAATAGGCCAGTTGAGCTCATTTGTTTCTGCAGAAAACATAACTCCACACTTGGGCATTTTTTAACATCACTTGCATTCTCATTTCTCTCAAAACCATTTTTTTTTTGCTCAAAGGGGATTCTAGTGGTGTGAACTCTCACTCAAGACTCTTGGTAAGTTGAATGTGATTTAGAGATTTAGAATGGTTTATGGAATGTATTGTTAGAACTAGACATATGTATATGGTTATAGGTGTTGGAGATTAAACTGGTAACACTTGCATATACCAAGTTTTGCTACAAGAGATAAGACTTATAGCTTCTTCTCTTCTCCATGAGCATATGTTTCCAGCTTTCTCGTTGAATAATCGAGCATGATTCGAGTTATTGAATAAATGATGTCCTTTGATGTGTTGAGTATGTGAACTCATGTGGTTATTTGCTATTCTTGCTTATTGATGCTCAAATCCTTGATTATGTAGATCCTATACTAAATGAATCATTCTTGACTCTTACATTGATGTGTGGGATTGAGTTTTGAATAATGGACCGTGGACTAAGAGGAGAAATGAACTAAAAATTTAATTAAAAATAAGAGATATGGACAAAATCGTACATTTCGACGTTAAAACGATCTTTCGAAAACTTTCAAAACCAAAATTTGAAACGATGTTTTATAAATATTTTCATGTATATAAGAATCTCACAAAATGTATTTTTGGATCAAAAATTCAAAAAAAATCAAAAGACAAAAAAATGAAATTTCACCCGAGAGTCAGTGCTTGAGAGCGCACATCTGGGTGCTGGGCACCCAAGCGCCCACTCTCGGGCAAAGTTACTATAGATTCCAGGGGCTTGGGTGCCCCGGCGCCCAGCCTCAGCCCACAAATTGTTGTTTTGGGCGCTCAGGCACCCTTTTCCGTGCCCAAGCGCCCACTTTCAGTCCAACTTGATTTTCAAACTCTTATTTCATATCAAAATATATCCATATCCGATCTTATCAATCTAATACGAGTTTTGAAACGAAAATCCTCTAGTCCATAGTCTAATTTCCGAAATGATCGAATGATTGAATACGTTTGCCTTATTTGAAATGTTATTGATATTGTTGGCCATAGAACGTATGCCATGACTGCTTATTGATTGATTGAATGTCCATTTTATTTTAAGCCATACGATTGAATGAATGTGGGCCCCGGGGAGTTTCTTGGGGACCGAACTTGGGCAATATCGAATTGTCGACTAGGACCCTCGAAATCCCTGATCGTTGGGTAGTTCGGATGAATTCTGGAGGTAGAATTTTGAAGTGTTACCCTAAGCACGTACGTCGGCTGCTTTTTGAATGATTAAGCTCCTTCGAGAGTTGGAAGGATAAGGCAAAATGTTTATGTTGAAGATATAAGGGTGATAGACCTGCCAAATAGCTTGTTTCAGCCTATTGACTCGAATGTGATAAATGTTACTGATATGTATATATGTATATTGATAGTCTTGATTGTCTTAACTTGTTATCCAAATCACATTTTTGTCCTATCATTTGTTTTGCTCATGTTCTTTGAACTCTTATCTTCGTTTGCACACTATAAGTTTTACTGGATCAGTGGACTCATGACCCTATTTAACATGTAGGTTCTGGAAACATGAACGATTGAATGATTGAGCCTTGATAAAATGTCATAGCTTGTTTTGGACTTGCAACCTCTATTGAAATTTTGAATTTTGTATAGTTTTTGGAACTCATGGACTTAGAAATGTATTAAGGAATAGCTTGTAATGATAAGTTGACGTATTATGTGTTTTGGAACATTTGGCTGGTAACATTATGTTTTGGAACTTAGCTTGTTTCGTCCTATCTTTATTCTTGGGAGTTAGATTTAATGTTTATGTTGTGAATTTCTGAATTGGATGTAGATCGTATAGAACGCGAGTGATACACCTCAAATCTCGGGTCCGCACATCCTCGGGATTTCGGGGTGCATTACAATAGAATTCCTAGAAGATTACAATTTCTCAATCACTTACCATCCAGGAAAAGTCAATGTAGTTGCAGATGCTCTGAGTCAGAAAGGAAAGATAGCAAATTTGAGCATCTACCCAAAACTACTTAGTGAAATCTCAAAAGTCCAAAGAAAATATGCTTGGGTTTAGAAGCTTAAAGATGAGATGAAACCCGATTTTAGGATTGATCCAGATAGATTATTACGGTTTAGAAATTGGGTATGTGTTCCTGCAGTAATGAGAGAAAGACTGTTATCTACAGCACATTAAGCTAAGTTCTCGGTATATCCTGGAGGAACGAAAATGTGTAAGGATCTCAAACAAAAATTTTGGTAGGAAGGTATGAAGAAAGATGTGGTTGAGTACATCCAGAAATGTCTAACCTGTCAATTATCTAACCATCTGAAAAATTACAACCGCTTCCAATCCTAGAATGGACATAGGATCAAATCACCATAGCCTTCGTGGCAGGTTTACCTATTGTGCGAGGAGGATACGATAGTATCTGGGTCGCGTAGATAGGCTTACAAAGTCATCACACTTTTTGCCTGTCAAAACCCAGTATAACGTTAAGAAACTCGCTGAGATATACCTTAAGAAGATAATATGGTTGCATGAAATACCTTAGAGTATTGTCTCCGATAGAGACCCAAAATTTACGGTGAGACTGTGAAAAAGTTTGCAAGGGCATCTAGGGATAGAGTCACTTTTCAGTATCGCTGCTCATCCCTAGACAAATAGCCAGTCAGAAAGGGTGATACAAATTTTGAAAAACATGCTAAGGGCATGTGTTCTAAATTTTCCTGGAAATTAGGATATGCATCTTCCGTCGGTAGAATTTGCCTATAATAATAGCTATCAGACTTCCATCCAAATGGCACCGTATGAAGCATTATACGATAGAAGATGTAGATCACTTATTCACTGGGACCTAGATGAAGTCAGGAACTCATCTAGTAAGGATAATGGAGCTTTGCAGCTTGAACTGATACAGAAAGCGCTTAACAAAGTTCAAATTATCAAAAAAAATATGAAAACAGCTCAAGACAGCCAGAAAAAGCTATGCCGATAAGAGAAGCAAAGATTTGGACGTTGGAGATAAAATGTTTCTGAAAATCGCTCCGCAGAAGGGAATCCGAAGAATGGGCAAGAGTGGAAAACTAAACCCAAGATTCACTGGACCCTTTGAGATCATCGATCAGATCGGCCTTATAGCTTATCACTTAGATCTCCCGCCCAACCTAACTGGGATTCACAATGAATTCCATGTCTCCCAGTTACAGAAATACTACCCTAATCCTTCTCATATCGTTGAACACTTTGACGTTCCGCTTCAAAGCGACCTTACATATTTAGAGCAACTCGTGCGCATCCTAGATTACCAAGTTCGTGAGCTTAGAAATCGTAGGATACCTCAGGTTAAGGTACTTTGGAGAAATTAGAAGGTAGAAGAAGCTACTTGGGAACGTGAGAATGAAATCAAGGACAAGTATTCTCACCTATTTGAATAAGATAAAAATCTGGGGACTAGATTCTCTTAAGGGGGGAGAGTGTAACACCCCAAAAAATTCCCGAACTAATAATCTAACCTATTGTTTTTCAAACGATAAATCGGTTTTGAACTTGCAAAAATCGTTTCAACATCAAAATAACTTCTTTACATCCGAAAATTTTTTCTAACTTATGAAACCTTGTTTACGCAACGTTTAGCCAAAAATGGGCCCAATTCTTGGCCTAATTTCATCAAATTTTCAGCAGATATTATAATTTTTCAAAAAAAAAGGAAGAAAATATGAGAAAAAATCTAATCTGATTTTTCAGATCTTGACAGCCGATTTTCCCCGTTAAAATGTGGGATATCATTAATTTTTTAATAAAGAAATTTCATGATCAAGAATTATGACTCATTTCCCTCTATAAATATATAGATTGAAGACTCCAACACCTTGCTATTTCTCCTTTGCAAAAGAAATTGTCTTCCTTGTTCCATCTCTCCTCTCTCTCGGCACATATATATATGTATATATACATATCAACACATTTCAACATTTTCATAAGAAACCAAGAAGAAAAGGAAGGGGAAAAGGGTGTACACTTTTCTAGTAAGTATTGGTTAGTATGAATAAGCTCTTGTGAGCTCTTGACAGTTTCTTGGTTAAAATAAGTTGATGATAAAAAAATCACTAAGTGAGTTTTTGTATTTTAGGTGTTTTCACTTGAAATCTTGGATCTTTAATCATCAAAAACCAAAGCTTAGGGCCAAAGTGAGTATTGTGGCTTCTCCTCTTTTCCTTAAGCTGCTCGAATGTTTTTTTATTCGCTTTCTTGGCCATATTATGTTTAACTATGAAACAAGCTCATTTATGTTGTTATTGTTTGTTAAATCATGATTATGAGCTTGTATCTCTTTGATATGAGAACCGAAAAGATTAGGGGAACCTTCTCTTGATCATTCCATTGCTTGGAAAGGGATTTGAAGCCGTGGACATTTGGATAAATCGTAAAGATGTTAAAAAAAAAAAATCGGTTTACAAAACTTAAAACCTTATACACTTTTAAATTTTGGAAATCTGAAATTTTATAATAAAAGTACAAGTAAAAACCTTAGATTATGTATTGAAAAATGGAATTAAATTTTAGAGGAAAAAAAAAATATTGAAGAGAAATGAAACTTGATAAAAATTGATTGTTTTGTTATTTTCCTTAATTTTTAAAATTGTTTAGACTTAGATTTTAATAGTACTTCCTTTACAAAAGTTAGAAAAATTTTGAAGTTTTCAAAAAAAAAAAATTTTTTTTTTTTGGCCACCCGAGCGCCCCAGCGCCTGTGGGTCAGTGGCTTCGGCCACTGACGGGTGCTCAAGCGCCCTAGCGCCCTTATTCCAAAAGCCCACCCATGTTTGAGCGCCTATTTGAGCGCTCAAGTGCCCAAATCCGAGGCGATTTTCACTGTTTCTGCGCTCGAGCGCCCAAGTTCAAGCTCAAGTGTCCATTCCAGTAGCGAAATTGTGACATTTTGACCTTATTTATCAAACTCAGATCTTGTATGTCACTTCTTTGAACTCTTTTAATGTTTCAAAATGATTTTTCCATAGTCCATGTTCCAATTTCCAATCCAATCATTGAACCTATTTGATAATCGATTCTTTGTTCTTTGAATACGTTCGATATGATTATACGGGCTTGAATTGGACTCTATAAGTTAGTGCATGTTCATTTATTTGCTCTAAACCTATATGCGTGATAAATTGGGCCCTAGGTAATTCTTAGGTGATTTGAGTTGGGCAATATCGGATTATCAATTCGAACTTCTGGAATTCCTGTTCGGAGGATAGCCCGGAGGAATTCTGGAGTTTAGAATTCTAAACGGTTATTTTGAAACACGCAGTCGACTGTGTTTCAAGTTTGATATGTGTGCAACTCGAGTGGCCACTCGAATATGCAAATTGGAGGGATAAGGGTTATATTTTGTTGAAGTTATAAGGGTGATAGACCTACCAAATGTTAGTTTCTGCCTTACATGTTTGATAACGTGAATGTGTTAGAAATTTTGAAACTTCCATTTTGATATAATACTTGGTTCATCTCTTTTCGTTGCCTAACATATTCATGGCATGATTTCATTTGTCTCTTCAAGTTGGTCTTTTTTCCATTGCTATCTTTCCCATCTTATGCCACAAAACTCGTTAGGTCAGTGGACTCATGATTTCATGTTTTAAAATCTATAGGTACCTAGTCGAAGTAAATAAGTCCAGATGAATCGAGACATTTTATCTTTTGGAATTTGTATATTTAGTTCTATTTTGGTAAGATGAACCGTGCACTGTGGTACGGATAATTGTGTTTTGAACAATATTATATTAGTTGGTTGAGCAATTGGGCTATAATGACATTAAGTTTTCTATGTATTTAGTTTTGATCTAATGAAATTTTTATGTTTACGTTTTAGTTAGTTTCTGTTGTTGGGTTTTAAGTTATGAATGAGTTGTTGGATATTCTGTTTTTAAACATTTTTAGTTAATTCATCCGCAAGTAGTGTTTCAGGATCAGTGCTTGTATGTCCGTTCGTTCATAGGAGATCCCGGGGCGTTAGAATATTGGACTTGGACCTTTTGAAAATGTAATAGATTGATGGAAACACTACAATTGTACATCCTTGAACAAGGGATATTACTGTAATTTCTTAGATTGTATGAAATGTTCTTATCTATATTTCTATATTATATATAAAGTGTGACGATCAAATGTAGGTAATATATTTTCATATGTAATGCCTAAAACACCTTTTAATATTTAATAATCACTCAAAACACAATAAAGAGTCATTAACTTACTATTTATGTGTTTATATTAAATTTTGTGTATATTTATGTTAAATGTATTGATTATATTCTATTTACAAAATTAATACATACAAATCAAGTTTGTATTATATTTTAATATATATGAAATTTATGTTAGTTATTTTATATACACGTATCAAATGTGCAATGAATACTAATAATTATACTAAGTTACAGGAGGTGTTGACGTAATTATCCTTTAAATAAAATATTGTTATAGGCTTCCACATTGCAAGCACGTTGTTTGACTAAAATGGGTCACATTGTGATTCCAATTTAGGGATATTTAATTTTCAAGTTCTTCAAAGTCTCTCAAAGCTTGCACTATTCATCAATTTTGCGCGTGGGTTGGTTTGTTGAATGGTTCAAGTTGATCAGCTTTTAGATAATATATTTTTTTAAATTATCTGTATAGTAATACGTTTTAAATTTTATATATCAATAAATATTTCATCTCATATTTTATTTTCTAAATATATATCAAGTTTATTTCATTTAAAATTAAGTGTCTGATTAAAAAAATAAAATAAAATTCAATACGCTTGACATAGCATATGAGCCAATATGCTTTGGAACTAGTATAAACAACGTTAATAAATGGAAGAATAACTACAAAAAATTATAACAATGAATAGTGCCAAAAAATTAAGTGTCAATACAAAAATTATCACTAATACTATACATTAAGTAACAAAGTTTTAATTTGATTTTGTCACTAATAATATTATTTAAATGACAATAATTTTTATTTTGTCACTGTAATACTCTGAATACAAAACATCTGCCCCTAGGTCGAGTCATTATCGGGGAAGAGAGTTTCTAAAATAAAAACTTCAAAATATATCATGACAAAATACTATGCGACCCAAGATCATATTCATTACTCATTTTCAAGTTTGATAATCCCAATATCACAAAAGGTTCCAAACTTATTAAAAAAAAAAAAAACTCTAGCAAAAAATAAAGCAAGTCCATAAGAAAAATAACTCAAGAAAGCTAATAATTAAAAACGATCTCCATATCCTTGTCAAAACTTTCACACTCAATCACCCGCACATGATAAAAGTAAACAGTAAGTTAGAATAACTTAGTAAGAGATCATAACTAGGAATCATAGTTAAGTTAAAGGAACATAAAGAACAGTAAATGAGCCATGAAGTGATGATGATAGAGTTCAAGAGGTCCAATAATCAACATAATAACAAATTCAATATCAATATGGGTGATCAAGTTATTTAGTGGATCTGTTATCCTCATCACTCCTAGACATATATACATTTTAACCAATAAGCATGGTCGACCATATGTCACGAACCAATTCCCTAGAAACACATATTTCTAGGCGATCGTGGAACTGTCCAACAAATGAAAAACTCTCCAGGAAACAAACATACGGTCCTACATTGCCCAACCATCTCTCTGGCAGCTTCTTGGGCCCAACAATATATACAACAATTAAGGTTCACAATGAATCATGGTAATATCAATGTTTCAATTTAAATAATAATCGATTCAAACCATACAGCGGACATAATTATTCAATCCAAGCCTTATATCAGACATATAAAATATTATTTCAAGCTCAGAATATCATATAGGAGAGAACCATAGGCTAAACAAAGCAAAATGGTTCAAAAGCACACAAGATAGCTTCTGGACTGGGTGCGTTAGAATCACAACAAGAAAAAGGGGTCAAGATTGAGTCCAAAAATGTCCATGTGTTCATCAACCAAACAATAATGTATGTGGCAATGATATTCAATCAAGATGCGAACAAATATTATCAAGATCACAAGGCAAGTCATAGGAATAGCCATAATCATCTTACCTGAAGTCCTTACATATAATGATTGCGGTTCCAACTAATTTTCTCATGAACTAATTCATATAAAATCCGATATTCATAACTCGATCAAATAAATGTATTCATATCCAAGAATGTGGAAAAATCCTACTAACTTTTGGATTAACCTTTAGAAATTGCTAACTCGATTATTGATCGTTCTATTTTCCAAGGTCATCTCGATTAACTTTTTTTCTAAATAATCAAACTTCACATATTCCATATCTTTTTAAATTATCATCTTAAACAACAAATTTTCATAACATCATTATCCCAAACATATCATTCTCTTTTATTTAATTCATCTTATTTAGACAACCACTCCTTATATCTACAATTCATATCCAAATAATTATCAATTTTTGCAAGCACTTTGTCAGCCTGTCATCATCAAGATTTCATCAAAAAATATGAAAATTAGGGCCTAAAGATCAAATTTGGTGTATAAACATAATTCATAAACTTTAACACCTAAAATTTATAATCCTATTTTTGGGTTGTCAGATTCACAACAAATTTTTTAATATATTTTAATAAGTTTGTGTATTTTACCTTTACAAGTATCCTAACTCGACGAGCTTTCTAACGACAACTTCCGACCGATGATCAAACGGTCGAATCTTCATCTATACCCATTTAAAATACCCCCTGCTGCTATCCCTGTTTCTTGGGAGCCATGACATGTTGCATTCCATCAGCATTTTTGGACATTGTCCTCGGCATTTTTGAGGATTCTTGATTCTAAAATCATCTATACTTGATGGAATTCCAAACGGTATATTATAATAGTTGATTTGATAAGGAAAATGTAGGTTTTGAAGCCTTGAAAATTGAAGGTATTGTAGTGAACGTAGAGGTACTCAAGACAAATGTTATCTATGTATGTTTGATTAGAATTCAACTTTCAATCTCAAATCTCAATATATTTGTCCGAAATCCAAAATATTCTTTAAGTCACTTATTTATCCAACATCAAGAATCTTATTTAGTTACCACATTGTTAACATAAATGCACACCTCATTCCTTATTTTATTCTTAAGACCTTTGATAAAGCTTCAAACTTACCAGAAGTTGCCCTAGGATTGATATTCTTCTAATCTTTCACCCTTGGCTTTATACTTAAAAGTTTGGAAGTTTTTTTCTTGAAATAAAAGTTTTTTAGTGGAAAGGAGAAGATTGAAGAAGAGAAGATAAAGAATGCTTAGCTCTTGCAAAATTTCTTGAAGTAACAAGTTAGCAAAGTGTGAAAATGCAAGAGCAATAGTGGCCTATTTATAGATGAAGGAAATAGGTCTAAATGATATAGTGGAAAGTTTTGGGTGTAATATAGAAAAATCAAGTGAAAGATATTTTGGGTAAGGTGTACTCCCCCCCCTCCCCCCTGCCCCCCCAACTTGCATAGCTTGATAAGGTCTTCCCAACTTGGATAGTTAGTTAAGGTCACATGGCTTTTTTACTTGATTGTAAAATTTTTGAGGTAAAATATTAAATTTATTATTATTATTTTAAAGATGGATTTTTTTTTTTTTTATGAAGAATTTAGGGTATAAAGTTAAAGTATGAAATTTTCAAGGGCTTGGAACTAAAATTTGAAATTGGGTGTAGAAAACAATCACTGATGTACGAAAAATTCTAACAATCATAGGGTAATATTTTCTTGAAAATTTAGAGATGAAATTAAAAATTTAAAGATGGCAATTAAGTGTAAAAATTTTAAAGAATGGTACTAGAGGAATTTTATGGGGTATTATAGTCAAGATATACAAAATCAAAATAGTGATGACCTAATGGTTGTTGCAGTTGCATAGAGGAAAGAGCTTGCATAAAGTTACCATTTTCATTATTTTTCTCTCTTCTTCTCTCTTAGCAAGATGGACATTCAAACAAGGATTACTTTTAGAAAATTGGGAAATCACTGGAAAATTACTCTTGCTCTGGCAATTTTAGGTACAATAACTTCCACCATATCTCCTTTGAGGTATACAAATGAAGATAACGATGGAAAACTTGGTGTATCTATGATTTTGCACTTTCTTTTTACAATTTTAATATACACATGTGGCTATTTAGCTAGGTGCACTAGTTTGATGAGAATTAGAAGTGTTGGAAAATAAGATTTGGGCCGCCCATGTGGGCTAACCCATAAATATTGAGTGTAACAAGATTGGGCCGCCCATATGGGCCGACCCATAAGATTAATCTGCAGCCCATCAGAATAGGGCTGCACAGATTAATTGAGAGGGAACGATTCTTCTTTTGAATAGAAGAAACCACCCACTACTCAATCTCACACCCAACTACATGCATTAACTAAGAAACTCCCCACTATATATCTGAATAGAGGCTGGAAAAATCGTATGGATTCACTATTCACGTGGGTGAGAATAGAGGGAAAATACTAGAGAAGATAGGGTTCTCTTGTGTGAGGAAATTGGTGTGATTGTTTGCATATTGTTGTTCTTAAGTCATGGACAAGGGATTGCTTCGTTTTGTGAGTGATCTAGGACCAGTGGACGTGGAAAGCACAAGCAACAAATCTATGATTTCAACCCGGTTTTTTATTTTACGTCGAAAGGTAAGTTTCCGCAATTATTAATGAAAACCTGTGGATTTTCTTATGCTTAGTTCCTTCAGTGGTATTAGAGCCATAGGGTTGATCTCCTGACTGCTATAACATGAACATAATATGCATGAATCCATGAAATTATGTTAAGAGTTGCTTGATACGTTTTTTGTATGCTTTCATGAACTGAACATGGTAGATGTACGTATGTTCAACTATATGCTGTGAAACTTTTATTGAAATATGATTATGTGCAGTAGATCTCAACTGTTAATTTTCAGAATTTTTGGTTATGTATGTTGTGAGATAAAAATTATTTTTCATCTAGGGTTACGAAACTTGTCTGCAATACTATTCATTGTATTTTGGGAAACATAGCATGAAAATTATGTGGTTGGATAGTACATAAAATATGCTTCAAAACCATATATTATGCGTGAAATTTGGCCAAGAAACGGATTTATTATGATTTTTTGAAGTTTAGATTCGAATTTCATAAAATCTGAAAAATTGAAAAAGAAGATGAATAGTAAATTCCGTAAGCCCACTCTCGGACCTCTCTGTGGTTAAGCCAAACACACACCTAGAGACATCAAAACATTAATCTGAGTTCACCATCGCGTTCAGAAAGGTCAAAAATGGGGAGGTAGCCGGAGCACCACCGCCGGAAACGGCCATTAAGGGGGCACGTGTATGACACGCGCCACCACATGCACGTGAGGCCGGATGGTTCACCTGTGATGACGTGGCCAGTGATGTGGCGACACGTCATCTACAGGTGGCGCCACCCTGTCTGACACATGGATGTGCCACGTGGATTTTACATATTTATTAAAAAAAAAATAATAGAAAATTGTTTTAAACGCGCCAGACACGCCCAACCGCAGCGACGGCGCGTGTGGGCGCGTGGACCCTCTTCCGGTATGTTTTAGGCCACCAGAAAATTATGGCATGTCCAGAATTGATTTTCTGATTTTTCTGTAATTTTTATTT
>JACFYI010002957.1:332477-351715 GCA_014898755.1 Handroanthus guayacan | reverse complement strand
CAACAAATCTGTGATTTCAACCCGATTTTTTATTTTACGTCGAAAGGTAAGTTTTCGCAATTATTAACGAAAACCCGTGGATTTTCGTACGCTTAGTTCCTTCAAGAAGAAGGTGGCTAGGGACCATGATTGGCAATTTTTGTACCTCGATCATCGCCTCCTTCATGCTTATAATCCATATGGAATCCCTACGTGGTATCTTGTGTCAAGTTCTCGTATCTATATTAATTTTTACTTTAAGGGAGATATCAAAACCAATTTTGATTTTGGTATTCTCCAATTCTTTTTAAGAGGGCCTTCAAACGGCGATCATATGTTATGGTCACCAGATTGTTGGATGGCACATAATTGCTAAAATCATATCATTTGTTGAAATGATTTGGCAAGCCTATTTTCTACAATATTTTGTAGATGAAATAGAAGTTCCATTGCCGAACAAAATACAATTTTTTGCACTCTATTGATCTTAATTAAGACATGTTGACACCAACAAAACATCATTTGCTTGCCTAAAAGTAGTACTTATAGGATGAATAGTAACATGCTAGCATATCATATATAATACAATAAGAGTAAATCACACTATTAGTCCCTTAAGTTTTACGTTAGAAACACTTGAGTCCCTAAAGTACTATTTTCGATGTCACCGTCCCTGGAGTAATAAAATCATTTCATTTTAGTCCCTGAGACAAGTTTCTAGTTAGAATTTGGCTAGAAAATTGCATGTGCATTGCGCATGTCATATCTTTGAGGGCATTTTTGTCAATTTAATATTTTGAGTTACGCTTGATACCTTAACTTTTTAATTTGAGTCACTTAAGTCCCTCAACTCTATTATTTGGAGAGATATTGGTGGAAAAAAATTTTCTTCTATTTTTTAGCTATAAATTGGCTTAAGTTGAGGGGAAATAAATATAAAAAAATTGTTGAAAAAAAAACATTATATAATCTGCAGAAATATAATGGCTAATTCCATTTGTTTAATGCTTAATTCCAGAAAAACAGCTTAGGTTTTGTTTTGAATGGTTTTTAATCAAAATTGTTGTTGCTCATGATTAGTTTAGGTTTTCTGTTAAGATTTGTGATTCTTTGTGGAATTAATGAAGCTACAATTGTTATGAAATTAATCATTTACAAAACGGAGGATTACATCATACAAATTCATGTATTTTCTAGCAATATCTCTTCTACTAAGTTACAAAAATCCTGCCCTTTTACTTGATCAATCAATATAGGAAAAAAATTCGACCAATTTAGGATCAAATTCCTCTTCCGCTTTCTCTGAGTCCTTTTATTCTTCTCCAACTCAGCTTCCAATAATCTCGCATTCTTTAATAGTCCTAAAATAACTTTTCTCGATTGATTGTACATAGGTTGGTCATACCACTTGAAATACCACATGCTTCATCTACCTAAAAAAAATGTCAACCAAAAGTATCAATAGAAAATTATTTTGGAAGCAGAAAAAAAAAATGCAAAAGAAACTTACCTCATACTTCTCCATCGGAAAAATCTTCATCCCGGATTCGCTTTAGTCTATGAACATTTTATAGTCGGATTTTCTACAGAAACACAACAAATTAGCCATTATATTTCTAACGATTATATGATGTTTTTTTCAACAATTTTTTTAATGTTTATTTCACCTCAACTTACCCCAATTTATAATTAAAAAATAGAAGAAAAATTTGATGGGAACAAATAGTAACTTTTCCACCAAAATCTCACCAAATAAGAGTTGAGGGACTTAAGTAATCCAAATTAAAAAGTTAAGGGATCAAAGTGTAGTTCAAAATATTAAATTGACAAAATTGCCCTCAAAGATATGGCAGGGGCAATGCACATGCAATTTTCTAACCAAATTCTAATCGGAAACTTGTTTTAGGGACTAAAATGAAACAATTTTATTACTTTAGGGACGTTGAGGTCGAAAGTGGTACTTCAGGGACTAAAGCATTTCTAACATGAAACTTAAAGACTAATAATGTGATTTACCCATAATACAATGTTTCGATGAAGTACACAATATGATAGATTACACAAATATATTATAATACATCTTTATATCCTAAGAGCATAACTCCAAGCTTCCAATTCCATAGCATAAAACTTAAACTCTGGATTCTTTTTTGCGGGAAATATCTAGAGCCCAAGTTCTTCAAAATCAACTAAACAGACGAATCTGCATATTTGTAAATAAATAATAAGTCCAATAGCTTAGTGAATAATTCAAAAAATTAAAATCTTAGAAGATACTTAGCCAAAATTTTATTGATAATGTTAGATAGCAAAAATTGAATTTCTTGGAAATTTGATATATTTAATTTTATGTCATGAATTAAAATCTTAATATCCAACCTTATAACCTCTTATACATATACAAATACAAGCTCTTTTTCTCCATTTCCAAACCAAGTGGCCATTTTCCTTAGATAAATATGCAAATATAGAATAGACATGCCAATTATTAACCGTCCTATACCATCCTATGCCCTTTTTCTTTTATAAGGGCCTTGATTCAACTTTCCAATAACGTCTTCAAGGGTTATACAAAAATATTTGTTTAAGAAGTTAAGTAATAACAAAAGGATTCATAATATATTCAATACAAATTCCTCAACATGGTTTTATACATAATTCAATCGATACTTAGAAAAAATTGCAAACTGCACCCTTATTAATTCAGTTTTAGCACCAATATTAAACCAAATTTTTTTTCTACATATCAAGAATTAAATTTCTTAAGGCTGAGCACATGTACATATATATATATACACTTGTGAGGAGTGGACCACATGAGGTCTAGTCTAGTGCCCGTTTATGTAAATTTATGTTGCAATGTTACACTGCTCCCTTGTGACTATTGTGGTCCTTAGAGAAGTGTGAATACACAAAAGAAGTGTGGAAAATCACAGTGGCTTTGATTGGGACAACTAATAAGAGAACAAAATGTTTGAAAGTACCAACTCCAAAAGCAAGTTCAATCATCATGATGGACTCAAAATTTATCAATCAAAGTGTAACACCTCAGTTCCTAGAGCATCCGCCCCTAAGTCGGGAATGCTACTATGTACATGAATAGATAATCTAAATCTCAAATTTTACATAATCAATTTCAATACATTGTCCAATAGTACAAATATATCTCCAAGTTTCAATATGGGTCACATAACCCTACCTAATGCTATTACATAATCATTGGCACAGTATAATTTTGATCTCAAGTCTTCAAAATCGCCATGAAATTTCCTGAAATGAATTTCCTACAATTGTAGAGTTAAGGGTGTGAGTTCACTGACTCAGCAAGAATTATTACTATAACCATGAACAAGGGTAGCAAAGAATTGTTTTCCAGGATTTTGAGATATCAATGTGATTAAACAGATCATAAAAACCAATGATATCATGATTTCACAAACATTCAGTAGTCCAAAGGCTTAATACTGGCCATTCGATATTCATAACAACACGATTCATAACATAATCAGACCATGAGCTCAAATTTCAACAATAAATATGAATATCGAAATAAGAAGGCTAAACTAGTTTTTGGTGGATCTGTCACCCTTATATCTTCAATAAAATATCATCCTTATTCCTCCAAACCGCCTCTAAATAGTTATTCAAGAAGATATACAACCACCTAGTTACTCATGAGGATATTAATAGGCACAACGGCCGCGGCGCGGTCGACCACGAGCCTAAGAGTAATCCCTCAGAAACCTACCTCCAGGCTCCCTCAGAATTACCTAACATTAGGAAAGCCCCCAAGGTTGAGATCGACGATTGTTATCACCCCAATCTTTCCCCTTAGAGTTCCCCTGGGCCCAATATTCATGCATTAGATTTAAAAAATTTGGACATAACAATGGAATTATCATTGGATCAATAACGAAAGCTCTTGAACATTTAGAATGAATCATCGATCATAAGAAGATCAATTTGAACATTAAAACATCTAAAAGGAATGAGATACGGACTAAAATCTGAAAATTTGGGCAAATCCTTTGACACTTAAATATTTGTATTTTTAAAATATTCTAATAAACCAAGGGAAAATCTATGAAGATTTCATGTTTTGAAAACATTTCTTTTTCAAGTTTTAAGTTTAATTTTGTATTTTCAAAATACTCAAATAAGTAAAGAAAGTTTATGTTTTTGTAATAATTTCAAATCATGAAAATGGTGTACAAAATATTTAAACTAAGCTCATGTAAAATTCATTTGTTTGTCCAAGATAAGATTTGTATGTATTTTGTTCAAATCTCATTGTCAAAGTAGTAGAATTCCAAACTAAGAAATTCTAAATGTTGTCTTGAGTCTCTTATGTTTGACAAATCCTCATTCATGATCAATCGAGTACATGGCAATAAGATATTTCATAAGACGTTCAATAAGTCCAAATCTCAATGTTTCCAGTAATAGGAACAAGGTTCAAGACATGATCATGGTAGGAAATTTGAGATTGATTACAGTAATAACCCTTACCTCCAGTCTTTAAGCTTTAAGTTCCAAGATGATATTGTGATTGTCTAATCCATTGAGTAAATTTAACCTATTAACATCAAGATCAATTAAGTACTAGACCACATTTCTATATCTTATAAAATCTATAATTCAATTCCGGCAGTAAATTTCCCAACCATTTTAAAAATATATCTCATTGAGCTAAAATTGGTGATTTGATTCTATGATTATCTAAACTTGACAAGCTTTCCAATGGTGGTTTTATATCAAAAATCCGAAGAGCAATTTATTAGTTATAATTTTTTAAAGTTGACCAATGGTTCTACCGTAACCCCAAATTAGCTTGACATGTTCGGCTTTAATAAATTTTCTGGGAAGAGCGCTTCATCAATTTCAAAGATTCTTGGGTTTATCATCATCTACACTTAGTAAGGTTTCTAACAAATATCTTTGGAGCTGATTTGGTGAAGGAGAGCTCAGGTTTCAATGGTTTGAAAATGAAGACTGTGTTATAGTTCACTCCAGAGGGTACTCCTGCTCCCCGGGTGAACTGGCAAGTCCGATTTCAAAGATTTTTTTGATCATTTTTCTCCATGGTTTTGCAAGATTCTTGATCCTAACACTAACTGCACTTGATAAGGTGTCAAACATCATACTTTATGGATTTTTTGGATGTAAGGAGGTCAAGTTATAAATTTTTGAAATTGAGGGTATGACAGAGGTCTTTTCTATTTTAGCCGAAATGGCAGATTAGGTTCAAATGAGTTTTTCTACCATTTTCCTCCTTTTTTTTGGGCGATTATAGATTCTAACAACATCTAGACTCGAAGAGGTTTCTAATGATACCTTATATGCAATTTTTGGAGTAAGATAAGTGGGGTTTCCAGATTTTTAAAATGAGATAAGTGCACTGTCCACAGTTACCCGAGAGCAAAACTAAAGATTTCAAAATTTCATTTATATCAAAAAATCACCTAACTAACAAATCCAAGTTTGATGATCCAACAAATCCCTTATCTCCCATAGACTCATATCCATGAATTCAATACAAAAGCTCAATCAATCCCAACACCAATTATCATAGGAATATGGTGTTCATCACATAAGCAAGGTAACCCGAAGCAAGATGCACATATCAATTATCAAATCTCATTTTTCTTCAAGAATAGAGTGGTTGAAATAAAGGAGAATATAGGGTTATGATCCTTACCTTTCCTTTGCTACCCAAAATCTAAATACTCTAAGAGTCTCCTTCAAAACCTCAAGAAAATTCTAGCAATCAATTGAGCTACTCAAAATCTTATACAAATATAAACTAAAAGCTATTCAAATCTCAACTTAAATCTTACCAAACTAGACATGAAGGTAGGAGATGAAATCTCTTGTCAATTTCCTTAAGGTTGTTTGATGAATTTATGGATTAAAAGTTGGAAGAAAAACTTTGTTCTTGCATCCTCCAATTTTCGGCCAAGGAGAGGAGAGAAAGAAGACAAGGTGATTTTTTTTATACATACAAACAATTCATATACACACAAGAGAGTGTCTCTCAAGAGATAGAAGATAATTAATGTTAGAAATGAATATGTTGGGTGACTAAGGCATGGCATTAATGGGAATTAGATGACTAAGTCCATGCATAAATTAAATTGGATGACTAAGGGCATGAGTTGGCCTTTATTTATGCACATGGTAATTATCCCTCAAGGTGAGTCTTTACCTTGAGTGTGTGTGGAGTGTGTGTGGCTGATTTTTGGCTGAAATTTCCTCTTTTCTTTTCATTTAGTTTAAAATATGGTTTGGACTTGGACTTTAAAATTGAATAAAATCTTTGGGCTCAACTCTAGGGCCAAATATGCATTGATTTGGGTTAAAAATAATATTTTTGACCCACATTTGATTGAAATAAAATTTTCGGTTGCTAAATTGAAATATTTTTGCCGTTTTAAAATTTTTTGGACAATAACGATAAAAATCATTTTAAACGGCGATAAGTTTTAAATGTTAAAACTAAGGATTTGAAAATATAATTATGAATAGTTTTGGGCCAAAATAATATTTAGGATGAATTTTGGGTATGAAATAAATATTTGATTGTGAGAAAAATCTCAAACCAACGAAAAATCGGTTAGCGATTAGAGTTTTTCTCAAAAATATTTTAAAATATTTATCGATTAAAACTGAAGGTTCAAAATTAAATTAGGAAAATTTTCCCCTCTTAAAATGTATTTTAAGGGAATTTTCGGATTGTTACATAAAGTCTTTAATATAAATTCAACAAATGTACGACAAGGAAGTTGCACAAGACAACTTTCAGTCACGCATCCTTATCATATGCCAGTCTGCTATGGGATACCATTGATGATTCAATTCTGCACCACTTGGATCAAGCATGTGGACAGTGTAGTTGTCTAAAGCATTTTGACTCTAGACAACTCTTTTTGCCAATTTTTTGTAGTGCTCTTGAAATACGTAGTCCATAAGCTCCTCCCATATCTCGTCGTCTGCAAAATCCTTCGCTTGAGTGACTATTGTTTTGAGCCATAGTTAACCACTACATTCCTTTCAACATCAATGTGATATTTTCCTTCAAAAGTGTTGGCACCTATAACAATGCATTTCTTCAAAAGTTCATAGGGAAAAATGATGTCTTTAGAATGAACATTTTTAAAAGAGAGTGCACCTTGTTTTAGCTTTGGATTGTGTAGTTTGCCCAATAGACCATTATTCTATGGAACTAAATTCCTGTTCTTTGCACTAGTTCTCCACATATATCCATTATTGGCCTATTCAAAGAAATTGTATGAATCAGCTTGTTGTTAAGCAAATACTGGTTCCCGAAAGGGAAAGTCATAAGTGAACTTGATTTATCCAGAATCCTAATATGAAGGCATTCATACTTCTTGTAATGTCAAATACTCCATTTAGAGCTTCGTTCAAAGAATCTGTTGTTATATCGCTGGTCCATGGGCAGCGCATTTCTTTTCCATTCTTGTCAAAGACTCTAATATCCAATGTGTTTATCCTTGTGTATTGCACAAGCTGCTGATATCTTTCTGAGAGGTGATGTGCTTTTGCAAAACTTTCCCATCCAGTATATGATCTGTAGTTTTTGAGCTTGACTTTCCAAGCTCTCCTTCCACATCGAACATAGATTTTGCCAGTCATATAGATTGATAATGATATTGCCAAACCTAATGGCAAATCCTATTATGCGTTGTTTATATTTGTTCACATATGTTTGTTTTTGCCTCATAGAAATAAATATCTATTTTTGTTCAGGAATGGTACTTACAAAAGTGTCTTTGTTATCAAAGCACAGTATGTATAGACTAAAGGTAAAGGATAGGCGTAAAAACTAAAAAACGCACCTGAATAAGAACACAAAATCATTCATCAATATGAATACAAAGCTATAATCCTTAAAAAATCCTCATATAAGCATAGATGTTGGATTAAAGGAGAGCAAAATTACCTTGATCGAATCCGGTATAAAGCTCGGCCGAACAATTCTTCTCTTGGCATCGAAACTTGATCTTGTTTGATCTAAGGAGGTGATCCACACCAACACTTGATTGATCCAGTCCAAGTTTGATTCAAATCTCCAATTGCTCTTCAAAACTGAAAAGGACCAATTCCTTTCCAAGGCTTGAAACCTTGAGCTTTCAACTTGAATCCTCAACTTTTGATTCTCTAGTCAAATATGGATTCACATCTCTAATGTTGATTCATACTTCCTCTGAAGAAGATCATGGCTAGGAGGGAGTTATTGTGATTTGAAAAGTGCTATGTTGCTGAAAATTGGGAGGGGCGGCCAAGCATGAAATATATAGAGGCAGGGGACATTTATATCCTACTTGAAAAGCTTATTTGGCTAGATATTTTGAAAAGAAGAATTTAGATTCTTTTATCTAAATATAATTGGACCACTTGATGTCTAAATTGAATATATCTATGTGGCATTTTAATTAACAATTAATTAAAGTGTTACATGGCCTCCAACTAGTTATAAGCACTTTTAAAATTTCTTCCATAATTATTCTTCTTTTTTGACGAATTGAATTAAATTAATAATTAATTTAATTAGAATGATCTGACTCTTCAAATTAGTTTATTCAAGAAGACTTACTTTAACTTTGGTCAAATATTTTGACTTTTAGTCAAAATTTCTTTTATTTTTTTGTCTAAATTTAATTTAAACAATTTTCTCTAATCTAATTAGAAAACCTCCATTAAATTCATCTCATGGCTTAATTGAGAAATGCATGTGACCTATTAGGTTTATTAATTAATTAGGCATGGGCTCGTAACCATTTACGATTTATGACTAATTAAACAATTCAATTATTCACTCATGAAATTAATCTCTATTAATTCAAGAGTACTCAATCTCTATAATCGATGTCTAACCACAAACCTATGAAGCCTAATTCATTGGTGAATTAATTAGGGTGTAAACCTTATCTACTTATGCGTATCATGTAAATATGGTCATTCTATTTTTTCATATCCCGATTGTGGCCTAAGGTTAAGATAGTTTCGGCGCCCCAGTAGCCTAATAACTATGTCTCCATTCTTAATGATTTATTCATTTGTGAACTCGACTTTGGAAACTCCTTTTCAAATTGACACACTACCTTGCACAAGAATTTTCTTGAATCAAATTAATATAGAAAACATATGAGTTCTACTCGTTCATCAAGACGAGAAACGGATCTTTTCTTAGAACTCACAAACCTCTATACGTGATAGCTTGTCCCCAACATATATCTCATGTGACCCGCTCAAAAGTGGTTGAGACATACATTAAAAAAGAAAAACCCACCACAGGGTTACCATGGTCCCTCAAATCTAAGGACTAATTATATCCACTATTGTAAAATAGAGAACATTCCATCTCTATGTCGGGTCTGTAGTGAACTTGATCTTTCATAAGCATCCACCACCACACACAAGTGTCCACTACATCGATCGCCCATGAAACGAGGCAATAACTTAACTCATTGAATTATGCATCATTAGTGCAAGCCTATCCGAATCTAAGATGTCCTCATGTCAAAGATTGTATGACTTGGAAAATTTCAATATCAAGACTCCTAGAGACTAATTTCATGATCACCATCATATGCGTAACTTACCCTCATAGTCTTATATGACCTAGAGGACTTCTTCTATATTTATTGTTGATGAGACAATACTGGATAATATGAAGAAGATGGTCATTTTATTTAAATTCGAAAAATAAGATACAGGGCGCTACTCTAGCATAGACTTCTCCCTGAATTTTGTTGATAGTGTTTAATGTATGATAATTGGAGAAAGTTTCAAAGCAACATTGCCACATAATTTGATTTTACCTGGGATTTCATCTCGAGCCTCAAGCCTCTCTAAAAGTATGAATGTTTGGCAATTAGTTATGTAGAGTTATGAAACTAGTGCATACATTTTAGAAACAATGACAAAGGAAGATAAATTAATTACCGAAGAAAAAGTCTACCTGTTGTTGTCATCTATAAGCAGAAAGCAAATTTTTTAGGGACAGCATAGGCACATGTTAATAGACATATTTACCATTAAGAGATAAAAGTACCCCTGTCACTGCTATCAATTTCTATGTGTATATCTCCATTGTCTATTTGAAAGAGTAGCACGAATATTGTAAGGCATTTTAGATTTTTGGTTTTGAATGTGCACCTCCAATTAGAATGCCAATGACATGGCTTCAAAGCTAGTCCTCCACCTCATTGTTTTCTTTCCATTTCTTATTTGCATGCAGATTGAAGTTGTTTTTGTACATTTTTTGAAAAAAAGGGTCGATAGTAAAAGTATGATGATAAGTTGATCTAACTGGCCCAAAAATTGTCACGACTTTGTCTCCATTTTCCTTCATTAGATAATAGTTGGACTCCATGATTTGCCCATATAAATTTCTTCTCTGCACCTTAAGTATTTCTTCAAAGTTGAAGTCTAGCACTTCACTCAATGTCATTTTTTCTAATTGTTTTCAAAGAAAATGTTATCTTATTACCTAATGAAAGAGATTCATTAACGAATTATTAACGTTATTGCAAAAAGATATCAGTTCAAAGTAATAGGGTTCGATCGTCGAAATAGTGATATTTTGCTGGAACGGACTGATTGGAATGGCAACGGTGAGTATCAATCCTTTGAGACGATACAAAATGGCCTCTTCTTATTTTTGCCGCAATCTATGATGAAATCGGCCAGAACGACATGTCGAATCATTTTTTTGGCCTGGAACGGTGGAGGAGAAAGTAATGCTATGGTCTGTGCTGCATTTAAGTGACAAGGAATATCATACAGAGAAGCTCTTGAAGCGAGTTTTATGGCTAGATTTACGAAAGGGATTTTGTGGCCTTGTAGGTGAAAGGATATGATTATAGCGCATGGGTTCTGGATTTTGGTGGTTGCCATTTTTGGTCATCTTGAATGTTTGAGCTCGAAGTTGAGGATTAGCAAGGATGGGGCTTTGTAAATTTACACAGTTCCAGTTAGTGGTTGTATTGTTGGAATGTTTCTTGGCTTTGTTTCTTTAGGGCAAAACAGAGAGAGTACGGAGATGAAATGGATAGTGTTTGGTGGGTACTAAGAAAAAAGGTGTGACCGGCTGCTGCTTGAAGTCTGCAAGATTCCGCCACCACAATGATAAAGATGTTTCTGAAAAGCAATGATAATTTGTTTGTTAGTGTATCATCGAAGTCACTATAATTTTTTTATTAATGCATTATTAAAACTTTCGATTCCATATGACGCATGTGAGGGAAACATTTTCAGGCGACATTTAGGAATGCTGTTACTATAGTCAAAAGATAGGAATATTTATGATTTTGGTCTTGATAAAATTTAGAAAAATTTGTGATAATTTTGAAGGGAGAGCCAATTATATTGCATTGATCCCTTTAAATGTCTCAGATTGTTTTGCATTTTCTCTTGATTTCTTCAAATATATTTATGTCGTTCTATAAAATCAAAATTTAATACCATATTAATTTATAGAAAAATTTATGGGTACTTGTTCTGTTACTTCAAACCTTCAGGTGAGTTATTAGGTTTTAGAAATTAATATTTTGTTATCTCAATTTTAAATTATTGATAGAATTATAAATTATTAATTAGTTGTAATAAATGTGCTTTTCTTTGTTTCTTAATATTATTACAGTTGTTTTTTTTTTTTTTCTTACTATCCTAACCCTTCTTCGATAAAAATAATATTGCCACCTTTTAACCATAATTTAAGATTTTTTTAAGGAAAAATTTCATTTGTCCCTAGGCTATGTCACTAAATCACATTTGGTCCCTAGACTTCACATGTCATCAATTTAGTCCCCCGACTTCTTATTTTTAATCACTTCTTTTCCTCCCATTAATTTTTCTGTTAAAGTTAATGGAAGCCAAATTTTGGGGGGGATAATTGGACCAAATTGGTGCCAAACGCATCCAATTTCATGTGTTTTCATTTGTTTTCTTTAGCCATCTTATCATGTGAAAGCATTATTCATGATTTTGTCTCCGAAATGCTTTGTTGTTTGCCTTGTAAGCAAAGAAATTTAGTTAATTTATAAAATCCTTTTCCCCACAATAAGCATAAAGAACAGTGTCTTTGGCATAATTAGAAGTCGATCTGCTCCAATTATATTTCTCTTGGGGCTGAGCAAGCTTTCATGTGATAAGATGGCTAGTGCCCAGGATATTTCATTTGGGTAACTCATGACATTTATCTATTTTTATTAATAAATTTTCTATTCTATCCAAAAAAGCGTAGACAAGAGTTATTTTGGTGCTAGTTTGTCACATATGGTGCTGATCATTGTGCACTTTGGTCATGCTTTTAGTCTTACACTTATTTGAGAAATCATATAATCGTCAAAAGAATTTTCTTTCTTGTATTTATTGTAAAGCAAACTTTATACTTACTGGAGCTCATGTTACTAAGAGCAACAATTACAAAATATATGTTAGTCTTTAGTAAAACATATTAAACTAGAATTATTTGGATGAGGAAAAAGAAACTTCTACTTACGATGGATTCCTTTTAGTTAATCTTTTTCTTTCTTTATAATATTTGTAATATAGAACTAGTTAATTTTTTAAATCAATTTAATATAACCGCTTACAAATCATACAATTTGTACACTTCGTAGGATGCCTTCAAAGCGTAATTTTGGTTGGGATTTTGGCGATCCAGTAGATGATAGCCGAAAAACTATTAAATATAAATTTTGCAAGAAAAGTGTTATTGGTGGAATTACTGAATACAATACCCCGACCTGCACCTCGTAATCCAGTCCTACCTGTCTAGAATGAATCCCCTCAAGTACCTATAGTGCAACAAGTCCTAACTCAAAGACAATAGCAAGGAAATTTGGGTCAGGGACAGGAGAATGATTCAAAAGATAAACAGCTGACTAGGTTTTTGAGATTCAATCCACCCAGGTTCAAAGGCGTATGTGACGATCAAAAAGCTGAATTTTGGCTTACAAAGGTTGAAAAGATTTTTTTGGTATTGGATTACACTAATCCACAGAAAGTGAAATACGCAACATTCTTTGTTTGAGAAAGTTGTGTTCCAATAGTGGAGAGTAGTGGAATGTAGGTAGGAAAGAGAAGAAGTAGAAGGCACTTGGGAGGAATTTAGGGAAAAATATTTTGAGAAAGTACATCCCTCAATCAGTTAATGATAAAAGGGAAAGAGAGTTTATGAATTTAATTCAAGGAACTCTCTCCATGGCGAAGAATGAAGCTGAATATAATCGGCTTATTCAGTATGCCCCACATGTCCTAGCTGATGAGAAGAGGAGAAGGAGATGGTTTGTGGAAAGACTGAGGCCCGACTTGAGACAATCCCTGGCTATCGATCGCCCTTTGACCAATGAGGAAGCTGTAGAAATGGCCCTAGATTTAGAAAGGGAGTTCCAGGAACTCTGGAAAATAGAAAAAAAAAATATAGTCAAGCAGATCTAACCAAGAGAAAGGCAAGAAAAATTTTTATGGTAAAAAGCACAAGCCTGGAACTCCAACTCTAGTAACTGACAAAGTTAAAGCTTCAGCGACTACTGGAAAAATAAAATGTGATTTTTGTGGAGGCACTTCTCACACAGCGAAATAATGCTAGAAGAAGCAAGGGAAGTGCTTGATTTGCGGAAGCTCATACCATACAATTCAAGATTGCCCACAAAGCCACAACAAACCAGGTGCAGAGACAAAGAACCAACCACAGCACAGTTTTGTTAGACATCCCCAAATGAAAGCCCCGAGCTTACGCCCTGATTGGTGAAGAGGGAGTGGACCCACGTAAGCTAGTTGAAGGTAAAGTTTTGATTCAACAATTTTTTTGTAAAGTTCTATTTGATCATAGTGCAACATATCCATTCATTTCAATTAATTGTGCAAAAAAGATTGGGTCTAACGCCAGAAAATGTGACAATATCCTATGAAGTCCATATTTCGATAAGAGGGAAGCTTATATTAAATACCATGATTGTCCTGTAATTATAAATAGCCAGGAGTTTATTGCCAATAATTTCGAATTGCCAATCCAGGACTATGATCTTTTTCTAGAAATGGATTGGCTATATCAGCATCAAGCTGTGGTTGACTGTTTTGCTAAAATGATCAAGCTAGGTATCAAAGTAGGTATCTCCACTGATTGTATTCACCAAAATAGTGGTGTGACTACTATCTCTACAGTAAGGGCCAGAAGAATTATCAAGAAATGAGGAGAGAGATTTCTGGCCTACCTAACAAATAAACCTCAGGAATCAAATTAAAAGACGTAGAAGTGGTGAATGAATTTCTAAAAGTATTTCCAACGGAACTGAACTCATTACCCCCAGATAGGGAAATTGAGTTCAAGATTAAAACTATTCATGGGATAACACCATTTTCAAAAACCCCTTACAGAATGGCACTAGTAAAGTTAAAAGAACTGAAAGAAAAATTACAAAAACTACTGGATAAGGGTTTTATTCGACCAAGCTCTCCTCCTTGAAGAGCTTTGGTCCTGTTTGTGAGGAAAAAAGATGGTACCTTAAGAATGTGTATTGGCTATCGAGAGTTGAACAAGGTGACTATTAAGAACAAATACCTACTAGCCTACATTGATAAATTGTTCGATCATCTTCAAGATCTAAAGTGTACTTGAAATTGGATTTACGATAAAGGCATTACCAACTGAAAATATGAGAAGCAAATATCTCCAAACTGTATTTAATTCCCGTTATGGACACTTTGAGTTTGTGGTAATACCATTTGGTCTAACAAATGCTCCAGCAGTGTTCATGGATCTAATGCATCGAGTATTCCATCCCTACCTCTATTGTTTCACAGTAATCTTTATTGATGATATTTTGGTCTATTCCAAATCAGAGAAGGAGTATGAAGAACATTTGCAAACTGTTCTCCGTACTTAAGAAAAATAACTTATATGCCAAATTTATGCCAAATTTAGCAGGTGTGAATTTTGGCTGAAGTGAGTAACTTTTATGGGTCACATAATGTCTCGAGATGGACTTGAAGTTGATCCAGAAAAGGTTGAGGTAGTTCTTAATTGGAAGAGACCAGAAACAATTATGGAGGTGAGAAGCTTTCTAGGACTGGCGGGCTATTACCAAAAGTTCGTTCAAAAGTTTTCTAAGTTAGCCGGCCCTCTCACTAAGCTAATACGAAAGAAACATTGGTTTACCTAGGACAAGCAGTGCAAGAAAAGTTTCTTAGGATTGAAGGAAAGGTTAATGATAGCCCCAATACTTGCACTATTAGATAATTCAGGAGAATTCACTGTATACATGGATGCTTCAAAAGAAGGTCTGGAGTGCGTACTAATGTAGAAAGACAAGTTGATTGCATATGTTTCAAGAAAACTAAAAACTCATGAGCAGAATTATGCTACTCGTGATTTGGAGTTGGCAACTATTGTTTTCGCTTTGGCAAAACGGTGTCACTATTTATATGGAGTCAAAGTAAAAGTTTATATAGATCACAAAAGCCTAAATTATTTTTTGAGCTAGAAAAATCTAAATTTGAGGCAGCGGTGATGAATGGAATTTTTTTAAAATTATGACTTTACCATCATGTATTGTCCTGGCAAAGCAAATGTGATTGCTAATGCTCTAAGTCAAAAGGGCAGATTAGCTAATATGAACATCTATTTGGAGATATATGGTGAAATTCTGAAGGCATAGGAAAAAGATATTTGGATACGGAAACTCAAAGCCACAATGAGGCCTAAGTTCAGAATTGATGAAAAGGAATTATTGCAGTTTAAAGACAAGGTGTGTGTTTCTACAGAAGTAAGGGAAAGAGTGCTATCTGCAGCACATCAGACCAAATATTTTGTGTACCTGGTGGGACAAAGATGTACAGGGACCTGAAACAAAAGTTCTAGTGGAAAGGAATGAAAACAGACATAGCATGTAACGCCCCGCATCCCGGGGCTCTACGCCCCAAGATCCGAAGTGCTACTCGCAGACGGATAATTATTTCAAAATCATCAGAAACTTAATGTATCAATATCATTGAAGCGAAATTTCATAAAATTCGACAAACGATCCAAACTAATTTCCAAAATGTATAGTTACATATCAAACTGTCCAAAATTACACTTGAGCCATCTAACTTATCAATACAATTCCATGCTCTATACATTTCAAAAGTCCAAAATATGATATCGATCCAAAATACAAATCTAAGTCCAGAAGTTCCAAAATGATGGGTTAAACCAAAATACAATAGGGTTTACAAATCCAACAAGCTATACAATCTATCATGAGCTCCAATCAATCATTCAATCGCTTATGGTTCAAGAACCTACATGTTAATAGGGTCATAAGTCCACTGACCCAGTAAAACTTATAGCATGCAAAAGAGAGTAAGAGTTCCATAGAACATGAGCATATCAATAACAATACAAGAATGTGATACAAATAGCAATCGGAACATTCAAGACAATCAATATATACATATATGTATCACATTCAAGTCCATAGGTTGAATCAATATTTTGATAGGTCTATTACCCTTATATCTTCAACATACACATTTCGCCTTACCCCTCCAACTCCCGAAGGAGCATCATTCAATCAAGAAGCACAGCCGATGTACGTGCTTAGGGTAGTGCTTCGGAATTCTACCTCCAGAATTCGTCCGAACTACCCAACAGTCAGGGGCTCGAGGGTCCTAGTCGACAGTCCGATATTATCAGAGTTCGGTCCCCAAAAAATCCCTACAAGGGCCCCAATCAATCAATCATATGGCTTTAGAACAAAATAGACAATTAATCAATTATTCAAGAAGCCGGCAAGGCACACATTCTAAGGCCATAATATCAATAACATTTCCATAGGCCAAAACGGATTCAATCAATTGATCATTTCAGAAATTCGACCATGGACTAGTGGAATTACGTTTTGAAACTTTGTATAACGTTAAAATAATTGGATACGGACTCAAGATGCCAAGAAATAGGGTTTGAAAACTTAACACGTCAAATTGGACCGAGACTGGGCGCTTGGGCTCACAGACGGGCACCTGAGCACCCAAAATGCAAAATTTTGCTCGAAGTTGGGCGGTTGGGCGCCGTGAACAGTAATTTCTCCGCGCTTGGGCGCCCATATGCTCGCTTGGGCGCCGACTTTCGGGTGAAAAATCCGACTTTTTGTCTTTCGATTTTTCTTGAATTTTTTATCCAAAAATATATTTTTGAGGTTCTTAAATACGTAAAAATATTTATGAAACATCATTTCGAATTTTGGTATTATAAATTTTCGAGAGATCGTTTCAACGTCAAAATGTACAATTTTGTCCATATCACCCGTTTTCAATCGTTCTTAGTTCATTTCTCCTCTTAGTTCATGGTCTATCATTCAATATTCAATCCCAAGCATCGATACAAGAATTTAGGATGAATCAATAAGCAAGGGATTAACATATTCAAGAGTTGAGCATAGATTTTGCAAGTATAACAAGACAACAATATAGATTCTCATGCTCAACATGTCAATAGCATCAAGTACTCAGAGCATGCTCAATCAACAGAGGGAAAAGCTGAAATACATGCTCATGGAGAACGGAATATGCTATAAATCTTACCTCTCGTAGCTTAAATCCAAAATGTGATCGAACCAAGCTTAGTCTCCAATATCTATAACTATATATACACTCATGTCAAACACTATCAAACACATTACTTATTAAATCTTAAACCACAAGTCTAGGCCACTTACCAAGTGTTTAGGTTGAGAGTTCACACCCACAAGAGTCCCTTAGCAACCGATTTACAGAGAGTAAAATACAAGTGTTTCAAAATGCTTTAAATGTTTGGGGAGAAAAGAGTTTGTGAATGCAGCATATTTTCTTGAGACAAAATAGCTTATTTATAGATTGGATTTGGGGCTCAATGTGTAAGAATTTAGTGGCTTAAGCCCCTCTAAGCAATTTTGCACTTTAGGGCTAGGGTAGGGTGGCTCATGTGACAACTTAGGATGGATGGATGGACTCCCATCCATCAAGAATTGCTGTTGCTGCCGGCTAGCTCTTCCATCAGATTTCCTTTCACTTTTTCTTTCATTTTGAGTTCAAATTTTGGTGCCAATTTGTCAACAAAAGTGGCTAGATGATTGGGGTTGGCTCTTGGCTTGTATTGGGCTTATTTTATGGATCATTTGAGCTTGTTTTTGGGTTGAAATAAGATGTGAAATTGAAACGTGTTTTCTTGAAATTTTCTCGAATGCACAAAACGTGTTTTCATTTTAAAACAATGCCCGATTTTGAAATCAAATAAATTTTTGATAAATCGGCGATTCAAAAATTTTATTTAGGGAATTCTCAGGGTGTCACAATCTCTCCCCTTAAAAGAATCTGGCCCCCGGATTCTCTTCTCTATACGATTAGGCAAGAATGTCTATTTCCGAATAACGTTCTTATGTTCCCAAGTAGCCATATTCTATTTTCTCATTTCTCCTAGAAGATCTTAACTTAGAGTATCCTTCAATTTTCAAGTTCTCGAGCTTAGAAATCCAGGATTCGAACAGATCGCTTTACATGCGTAAGACCACTTTGGGTGGGTGGTTTGATAGGGCAAGCGACAAATTCCTAATTCTCTATAGTCATACGAGAATTCAGATACCTAATGCAACTTTCGTAAGGTCCTTATATAGGTTCTAAATTTCATACCGGACTTTATCAATTCTAAAGTCTAACCTATTTGTTTAGCACACATAGGCAATATAAAAGAATGTACCGCTCTGGAGCTAAATAAAGCACTACTAGAAAAACTGTATATTCCGACAGAAAATTCCGACCGATATAATCCATCAGAAAATTCCGAGTGATTTTCTGACGAAAATCCACGCATTATTGAAATTGGAAAAAACACGTTCCCGACAGAAAAATTCATCGGAAAATCGATCGGAATTGTACATTTATAACTTTTTCACCGTATATTTATAGTATCCGTCGGAAAATCGGTCGAAAAATATTTTTTTACGAATTTATTATTATTTTTTATAGCTTTTTTGAAAATGGTCCGACAGATCTCCGTCGGATTGATTTTATTTTTTTATTTTTATTTGTCCGACGGATATATCCGTCGGACATTTAATGAAATTTGAAGATTTTCTTCTTGTCCGACGGATTTACTCCGTCGGACTATCTCCAGCTTTTATTCCGACAGATTAAATCGGTCGGAATGTGAAAATTTTGTTCTTTTTGCTTTTGTCCGATGGATAAATCCGTCGGATTGCTCTTTTTTATTCCGA
>JACFYI010002957.1:300581-313556 GCA_014898755.1 Handroanthus guayacan | reverse complement strand
AAATTTTAAAACCTAGCACCGTTTTAAATAATTTTAATCGCTATTGTCCGAAAATTTTAAAACAACGAATATATTTTGATTCAGTAGTCAAAAATTTTATTCCAATCAAATGTGGCCCAAAAATATTATTTCAAACCCACTTAAATAAATATTTAGCCCAAGAAATAATTTTTAGCCTAAAAAATTTAGCCAAAACTCAGCCTATCATATCATGTATTATACACTAAACTACATATTGTATAGAATAAAATAAGTACACCTACATACACACCCACATTCTCAGACACACACACACACACCACACTCTATAATGCCACGGGATCACAGTAGCATTCCGCCCCATGATCCAAGACGCTACACGTGTACGAAAAACGATCTAAAACCAAAAGCAGGAACTTACAAGAACAATTCAAACTAAAATTCCAAAATATCATTCAAAATAATGAAGTAGTCCAAAATACATAAGCATCTAATTATCTATTACAAGCCATTCTAACAATACAACTTATAAGTTCAAATGTCACAGCTAGCAAAAATTCATGCCTAATACAATTCAAAAGGAACTAATCACGATCATGCTAGTGCTACAGTCAATCATCACGGCCTATGATCCTACATAATATTATAAAATCATGAATCCACTGACCCAGTAAAACTTATGACATGAGAACAGAAACGAAGAAGTTCCAAGAATTTAGCATATCTATATCAAGACGAGAATGTGATTTCAATAAACATTTTAGAACGGTCAAAACGAACGATTCAAGCATATATCATATTCAAGTCATATGGCATAAACAAACATATTGGTGGGTCTGTCACCCTTGTAACTCCGATACATATCATATAAATTCCTTATCCCTCCAAACTTCCAAAGGAGCCACTTATAAACAGTAAAGCACAGCCGACGTATGTGCTTTAGAATAGCCCCTCAGAACCCTGCCTCAAGGGTCATCTGGACTACCCCACTTGCAGGGATTTACAAGAGCTTAGACAGTCAACCCGACGTTGCCCAATCTAATACTCCTGAAAACCCCCAGAACCCAACTTGCTTACTTTCATAAGGCTAACAATAACGAGACATTCAAACATATCGTATAATCATGAAGCCGTTCGGCATGTTTTCGATTGACCAATTAACAATTAAATGAACAATACGGGAACTAGGTCAATCGTTTCATTCAAGCAAACTAGAATTAGACTATGAACTAGAGGATTCCTTAATTCAGAATCTTAAACGTATTTTAAAAAAAATTAGGTATGGACTCGATATATCGAAAATGAAGTTGAAAACATTTTTGAGCTCACTGGAATGAGCGCTTGGGCGCTCGAGCGCTCAAACAGTGGTTTTCGCCACGGGTCTGAGCGCTTGGGCGCCCAAATGGGCGCTTGAGCGCTCAGCTACTGGAAAAATGAAGTTTCAAAATTTTTGCATGGGCGCTCAAGCGCTTAAGCGCTAGGCTACTGGAATGATTTGGAAAATTGTTGTTGAGTGGGCGTTGGGGCGCTCAAAGTGAGCGCTTGGGTGCTCAAAGTGGGTGAAAATTTTGATTTTTTGTCTTTTATTTTCTTTTGATTTTTGACTTGAAAATTTCATTTTTGGAACCCTTTTAAGTCCATAAACATTTATAAAACGTCAATTTAAAACTTGGTTGAAGATTTTTCGAAGAAATTAAAGTCGAGTTGAAAATAACATTTTTGTCCATATCTTTCATTTTCTTTTGGTTTGAAGTCATTAGATCCCCCTCTTTGTCCATAGTCCAAGGTTCATATCCATTCCAAAGCTTAGGTGATCATGATTCGAAAGATTAATAAGCTTTGGATTCATCATTTCAAGGGTATTGAGCATAGGATATCAAGAAACACAACAATAACACTACAATGCTCATAGTAAACAAGTATATCAATATGATCATCAACATCATAGGCTCAATCATAGAAATGAACTCAACATGGAGGAGAAGAACGTGTGAGTATGTGAAAGAGGCAAGAGTTCCATAAGTCTTACTTGTTGTCCCAAGCTTAGTTGCTAACACACCGAGCTCTCCGAGAACGATCAACCATCTAGACACAAATCGTAAATTCTAAATCAAACTTTGGATCACACTTAACATATCATAAAGACATAGCTAAGATTTAACTTACCAAATGGTTGAGAGAGTACCCCAAGTTTCCTTTAAATTTTTTCTTGTTACTTTGAAGCAAACTTAAGTGTGTTTGTGTGAATATAAGCTGCCGGATTGAAGAAAGAAAAGTAAGAAAAATCTGAGTTTTCAGAAAGAGAATGGAAGGAAAAAATGGTCCATACAAGCTCTAAATCCCTTATTTATAATCAAAGATTTTTGCAAACACTTGGTCATGAATTTCTTTGGTTAAAATATGCTAAACATCCTACCAACCACCACGCTTTTCTGAAAAACAAATCCGGCTGACTCAACTTGCAGATTTAAATCTGATTTTCTCCTTTTTTTTTTCTTTTTTTTTTTGAAGTGTTTTATTCAATGGATTAAATGGTGGGCTGAAATATGGAGCTGAAATGGACTATATTTGGGCCAATTCTTGGGCTGAAAAATATCGTAAGGGATCGAGGTGTAATGATAAAATATTTCAAGTGTGTAAAACATATTTTGAAGATAAAACATTTTTTCGTTTCATTGAAATCGGTTTTATTTATGTAATCGATGATTCGTAATTTTAATTAGGAAAATTTCGGGGTGTTACAACACACACACACACACAAAATGGAAGACCAGCATTTAATGGCTTGGAGATAATAGAATTAGCTCACATTTAACTTTGATCCCAGTCATGGCCTTGGTCATCCTAATTTATTTAATGCCCCACACTTAGTCATCCTACACCATCATTTCCAACTTTGAATGTCATGCCATATACCCCTCATGTATATATATCCACAAGTAATCAGAGAAGAAAAATTATACATTGTCTTCCTTTTTCTTCATGTGGCCAAGAGTTAAGAGAGTGAGAGAGAAAATTTTCTTCTAACTTTCTTCAATATTTTCATCAATCAAATTAAAGGGAATTGATAAGGGACCTCTCCTCTTGCTTTGATCACTAGGTTTGGTAAGTTTAAGTTAGGTTTTGAGTAGATATTAGCTTGTGTTTAAGTGAGTTTAAGTAGTTCTCTACTTTGATTATCTAGGATTTAGCTTGAAGTTTCGAAGCAATCACTTGGAACTCTTGATTTTGGATAGTAATTGAGATAAAGATCATGATTTATCTTACCCTATATTGTTCAAAGCATGCTTTGTGGTTCTCTATTGATCACTCCATGGTTATGACCAAGTTATTGTATTCTTTGGTTGCTTATACTCCTTTAAATGCCTCGAGCCATATGATGAACTATGATGTTGATTATTCATTGAGCTTCATCTAGCTTTTGTATAGAGAACCATGGGAATGAACTTAAGGGTTATAAGAATTTTATTGGATCATCACACTTAGAATTGATAGCTAGGTGATTTTATAAAGTGAGAGAAGTTTTGAAAATCATGATTCTATTCTTGGGTCACCATTGCCAGTGCATACACTCCATTTCAAAAATTTGAAAGTCCTATTTATACTGCTCCAAAAATTGCATATAAAGTACTGTTAGAAACCTCATCAAGTTTAGATGTCGTTAGAACTAAGAATCACCCAAAACTAAGGAGGGAAATGAGTAGAAAAAGCCGTCTGTACCTAACCTGCCATTTCGGCTAAAATAGAGGAGGTCTCTGTCATACCCTTAACTTCAAAATTTTGAAACTTGACCTCCTCACATCCGAAAGACTAATAAAATACACCGTTTAAAACCTTATTGAGTGTAGTTAATGTTATGATCAATAATACTCAAAACCATGGAGAAAAGGGACCAAAAACTCCTTTAGAACTGAACTTGCCAGATTACCCAAGGACGAGGGGAGCTACTGAAGTAAACCTTGCAACATCCTTCATTTTCAAAATTTCAGAACCAATCTTTTATTCGCCAAATCAGCTCCACAATTAGCAGTTGGAAATCTTATTAAGTGTAGATAATGTTAGGCTCAAGAAACACTGAAAAATATGGAGAAAAACACCCAGAAATATTTTAAGAACTAACCTACCAAATTGACCAAGGATTACGGCAGAATCTTAGGTCCACTTGAAAATTTTATGACTAAGAACCAATCATTGGATTTTCAATATAAGACCACCATTGGAAAGCTTGTACAGTCTAAATATATATGGAACTAGATTACAAATTTTAACTCATTAGGATGTATCCAGAAATATGCTAGAGATCTGACTACCGGAATTGAATTGTCGATTTTATATGATATGAAGATGTGATCTAGTATCTAAGTGATCTTAATATTAATAGGTCAAATCAACTCAAAGGATTAGACGAACTCAATATTATTTTGGGATTTAAAATTTTAGGACCAAAGGTAAGGGTTATTACTATAATCATTCTTGAATTTTCTACCATATCATGTTTTGATCCTTGTTCTTATTATTGGAAACTTTGAAATTTGGACTTATTGAACATCTTGTTGAATATCTTGGTGCCATGTATTTGTTTGATCATGAATAAGGATTTATCAGACATAACAGCTTAAAACAACACTTAGAATTACTTGATTTGAAATTCTAGCATTTTGATAATGAGGTTTTGGGCAAAATACATACAAACCTTGACTTGGACAAAAAATAAATTTTACGTGAACTTAGTTTAAATATCTTGTACTTGATTTTCATGATTCGAAATTATTACAAAAGCATAGACTTCTCTTTACTCATTTGAACATTTTGAAAATACAAAAAATTTAAGTTTAAAACTTGCAAAAGGAAATGATTTTAAAACATAAAATTCTCATAAATTTTTGCTTGATTTATTAGAGTATTTCGAAAATATAAATATTTAAATTTCAAAGTGATTTGCCCAATTCTTTGATTTTACCATGCATCATCTCCCTTAAATGTTTTGATGTTCAAACGGATCTTCTTATATTCGATGATTTGTTCTAAACGTTATATCCAATATTCAAAGGTATCCGTTATTGATCTAATGAAAATTTCATTGTTCTGTCCGAATTTCGAAACCTACTGCATGATTGTTGTGCCCAGGGAGCCTCAAGAGGGACACTGGGTGGCATTGGGCCAATAGATAGACCTTTGATAGGTTTTTCTCAAACGATTGGACCCAAGCTTGGTTCCAAATGTGGATAGTTCCACGAAAATCTGGAGTAGATTTTTCAAAGATTAGTCTTAAGGTTCGTGGTTGACCGTGCTGTGGTAACTAGCCTTTCAGTTTGGAGGGATAAGGAGAAAAAAGTAAAGTAGGAGCAATAAGGTTGACAGATCTACCAAATACTTGTCCAGCCATATTCATTTCGATATTCATATTTATTGCTGAAATTTGAGCTCATGATTTGAATATGTTATGGATCGTATTGTTATGAATATCGATTTGCTATTATTGAGTCTTTGGGCAAATTGAATGTTTATGAAATCATGATATCAATAGTTTTTGAGACCTATTTAACCGTATTGATATCTCAAAATTTTTTAACACATTTCTTTGCTACCCTTGTTCATGGTTATAGAAATAATCCTTGCTAGGTCAGTGGACTCACCCCCTTAACTCTACTATTATAGGAAATTAATTTCAGGAAATTTTATAGCGAGTTTGAAGATTTGACACCACGATTATTTTGTATCAATGATTATATAATAATGTTAGGTAGGATGGTGTGACTTATGTTGAGACTCGAAGATGTATTCGTACTATTGGACAATTATATTGAAAAAGGTTGTATTCATGTAAATTTAGGGGTTTAGATTATTTATTTATGTCCGTGAGTAGAGTTTTCGACCTAGGGACTGTCTTAACTAAATGGAATTCATATATCATTTAGCCGAGTTTGTAAGGGAATCTCACATTATCATACATTGATTTGATGTCAATACAATTTACTTGTCCATCTATTCGGTTAGTCGCAAATTTGGTGCTACATTTAAGTATAAAGATGCGCACAATAAGTTTAAGAATATTCAACTTCGTCATGTCATGTTTAAAGAACTTCAACTGCATCATGTCATGTTGAAAGAACTTCAATCATGTCGTGTTTAGTCTCATAGTCAATTTTCCTCATGTATACTACAATATAGATAACAATTACATTTGAGCTGATGACTACAACTAGGATTACATTAACCTGGCAATTTTATATTTTCATATTGTATCATTATTGTATCCTAATTAAAATTATTCATGGTTAATTTCTAAAGTAGCATTTCTCTTATGTTGCTCAAAAATATCTCCTTGCGGGAGCATATATGCTTTGTGGAGAGGCTCATTAGAATGAGATGTGTACAATTTTCAAAAATTTTAAGCCAATGATGTATTTGTGGAACCAGGTGCAGTAGTAATATCTGATGACTAGAGTAACCCTCTCAACAAGTTACATGAATAGAATGCTTATCAACCAACAAGTCCCTCCGTAGGATATACTCCGAGACCTATCCCTTCATCTTTCTGGAACTAAGAAAGAGGTCAGTGATAGTAGCAAATCGAGTTAAAATTTTATGCACAATAACCCACTAGACAGACCTTGCTATTGCCTTTACCAATATACCTTGGTGTAGTTAGGTACGATGAAATTAAGCAAAGAGGTTAAAAGAACCCTATATTTTACTATTTTAATTCATTAGCCATTGAAGATACAAGGAGCTCCCATGCATCTCTAGGAAAAGTAGCCTTACCTGACCAAGTTGACTTCCCTACGAAATGTTAATGAGCTTATCAATGTTGTATTTATGGTTGCCATTTTTTTGTTCGTATATGTTGGTATTCGATGATATCATGCTACCTATATATTGTTTACTTAATCATGTGTTTTCATACTTTGCCACGACTGGTTGTATTTAGTTCTATGTACTAAAAATGGCAACTTATGCCATTTTAAGGATAAAGTTGTGTGTGCTTCTTTAATCATGTATCGGTTAAACTATGGCATAACATCTTGTGTTGATGAATTAAATCATGCTTGATGTTTCGTTTTAGTACCATGTCATCGGATTATGATGATTTTCTGGTTAATTGACTACCTTGGCTTGGCAATTTACATTACAAAAGGTAAAAGCTTGATCTTTAGAAGCAAGATAGTTTGGCTAACAACTTGCATGCATTAAGACTTCACACTAATTCTCCAAGTCCATATAGTTTGGCTCACACAAAAGCACAAAATACATGTTAATCAAATCAAACTATCCCACAAAGCAACACAATAGTTAGGAGTATCAAAAATCATTTGTTACAGCCCATTAAGAAAAGATACACGTCTATAGTATGGAATCCATAAACTAATCCACAATCACACATACAACTAACTAGAAAACATGTCATGTTTTTACTGTTTTATATGGTTCAATAGCAAAAGTTGAACAAATCTTGTCTGGACTTCTTTTGGCATTCCCCAAAATGCATCCATTTAATTCTTATTGTTTGCAAGTAATGGGGTACAATGAATTTATCATCAAAAGAGAGTCTCGAGATTTCAAAAAGCGCATTGGACAAACCATATTGAGAAATTAGTCAAAATTACTCTCCGACAATGAAGTCAGTGCCTGTTTCATAATAGAAGCAAGATTACCAAAGGCCTTTATTATATCTTGCCTTCATTTTAAAATTAACCGCTCCATACTGAATGTGGCAGAATCACCCCACTTTCGTTTGCTCATACATGATGTCATGGCTCGTATCTGACCTATTTGGATTTAAGCCAATACCAAATGTTCCAATTACATTCTTAAATGATTTTTCTAGTATATTTGACTATTCACTGTATAACAACTCCTGCACCACATCTCCAACATCAATGGCATCGATAACCTATGTCCTATCATTGCCAAAGAAGCATTGTACCATGGGTATGCTCTTTCATGAAGTTTCACTGTATCAAGGTTGACCTAACATGGCATACATAATTGTCATCAACTTCAAGTTGGAAGAAACTATTAATGTTATTGTACTGAACACTTTGAATATTAACGGCCACTAATCACTGCAATGTTATAATGCCCCGGGTCCTAGTGCACTTCCGTCCTAATCTTCGAGACATTACTCACATTCATAGGTACTAAATTAAATGTTAAAATCAACATGAGCACAATTGTACAATAACTAAAACCACAATTGGAAAATTTCATAGTAATTCATTTACATAGGTGCTGGATCTCATCCTAATTTACAAGCCTAAAATTTTCTAAAATTACAACTTACATCTAAAAGAAATAACTAGTGATAGTACATACTGAAAACTTCCAACATCTTTCTTATTAAAATACCAAAATCTCTCAATCAACAAAATACGAATACTAAACCTAGATGTGTAGAAACATCCAAATCTATGCTCTTATGTCAATAGCACATTATTCCTCAATTTATTCACCTACACATGGTAGAAAATTTAAATAAGTCGAGAGACTTAGTAAAGATCACGACGGATGACAAAAGAAATTAGGAATCAAGGAATAATAGATAAGAGTATAATCAATCATTGATGATAAAATTTTGAAATTCATGACAAAACAATCAATTCAATTCAATACAATCATAAATTCGAAAATTCAATTCATAAAGCAAATGTCAAAATTCAGAGTTCAAATCATAAGACGAATGTCAAAATCATATAAGGCCGAAACAAATATTTGGTGGATCTATCACCCTTGTAACTCCACAATCATTTAATTATACCCTTATACCTCCCGTCTCTCCCTCGAATGGCCATTCAGAGGGGAGCAATCCAAGTAAATAATTTTGGTACGGTCGACCATGTGCCATGAGTAGTTATTCAGAGACTTACCTCCAAGTCCCTTCCAAGCTACTCAAACAATAGGGGAGTTCTGGAGGTTAGGTCGATGCTCCATTAACAGCCCACTGTCGCCCCCGTGATCCCCAAGGCCCAACAATCAATCAATAAGGCTTTCGGAATCAATAACAGTTGTTCAAATTAAACCAACGAAGTTTCAAAACAAGATTCAAACCAACTCAATTCTATCCACAAGATGATACGTAATGATCATCAATTGCTTATTGTAGATAATAGCGAACATAATTTCCAAGAAATTTCAAGCCATCAATAGACAATATGACTTGGAACATTCAAGAATTTTCAATACGGAATCAATTTCGAGTAATCGGATAGAAGAAAATTTAGGAATTCAAACTTGGGGTATAAAAATTCTGTTTGGATCATCAAATTAGACTTAAAGGCCATAGGATATTATTTTTTTAGGGTTATTCTGATGAAAACATCAATTAAGCTGATTTTTGTGAGTTTCTAATGCAGCAGTGATTTTTCGGGCCACTTTAAAAAATATAATTTGATGAAATAAAATTGGAAATTTAGTTCTACGGCTATCTAGACTCAACAATCTTCCCAACGGTGATTTTATATTGAAAATCCGATGAGTAGAACTTTAGTTATAAATTTTCAAAGTTGACTCAAGAATCTGCTGAACCCCCAAATCAACTGGACATGTTCAGATTCAAGAAATTTTTTGGGATGATTCCTTCATGGATTTCAAAGATTCTTGATCCTATTATCATTTATACTTAACAAGGTTTGTAGTGAATATTTTTAGAGCTAATTTGGTGAAGGAAAGCTCAGGTTTCAATGATTTGAAGTTAGAAGATGTGTTAGACCATATTTCAATAGGTGCCCTGCTTCCCAGGTAAACTAGCAACCTCAAATTAAATGGTGTTTTTGGCCTTTTTCATTCATGAATTTGGGTGATTCTTGATTCTACTGATAAATACACTCAATAAGGTTTCAAATGGTGTAAATTTTGGATTTTTTGGGTATGTAGAGGTGTGGTTATGAATTTTTGAAGTTGGGGTTAAGATAGAGGCATCCTCTGTTTTGGCTGAAAGGGCAGGTTTGATTCAAATGAGTTTTTGTACCACTTTTCTCCGTGGTTTCGGGCATTTCTTAGTTTTAACATTATCTAGACTCGAAGAGGTTTCTAACAGTATCTTATATGAAATTTTTGGAGTAGTAGAAGTAGAGATGTCAATGCGGCGGGACGGAGGCCAGAGGTGCCTCTCCGTTCCCCGCCCCACGAAGATAAACTAACCCCCGTCCCCGCCCCATCACCACGGGGATTTAGAATGGGTACCCACGGCGGGAAATTCAATCCTCGCGGATATTTGCGAGTACTCATTAACAAATTAAGATTTATATTTTGATAATTTTAAAAAATTATTTCAATTGAATTTTTTTAATGATAAAATCGTAAATTATTCAATAATGTAAAGTATTTCAATAAAAAGATAGAAAGAAATTCAAAATAGTTAACAAACATAAACTGGGGATATAATAGTAATTATATATAAATAAACGGGAGATATATATTATATTTAGTGTGTGTGTATATATTGTCCCCCTATTTTTTTAGTTTTTGTTTTTGTGTGTGTGTGTGTGTGCGTGTGTATATTATATATTTAGGGATATAGTAGTAATTATATATAAATAGATGGGGGGCGAGTACCCACGGGTACGGGTACTATGATCCCTGTCCCCGCCCCATATAATAAACGCGGAGGGGAGGGGGAATTGTCATTTCATCCTCGCAGGTACAATTTATCCCCAATACCCATTATAAATAGGTAAATCCTCACGGGTATCCGCTAAAACGGGTAAAATTGCCATCCCCAAGTAGAAGTGGTGTAACGACCCAAAAATTCCCCTAAATATATATTTTCGAAATCCTTATTTCAAAACATAAATTCTTTTCATAATTTTAAAATGACTTCTTTCACAACAATTCAAAATCTCTCAACAACGAAAATATATCGATCAATTACCCGAAAATTTTATTTCGATAAAATTCGTTCCAAAAATATTGTTTCAACCCAATAAACTATTGGACTATAGCCCAAAATTTTTGACTCAATGAGGAAATAGGCCCAACCTCTTGACTAAAAATATCTATTCTATATACATACATGTATATATACAAATCTATGTGGATTTTGAAGATAAAAATCCTACCAACCACCATGGGCTTTGCTTCTTCATCTAGCCAATATTTAATGAAGGGTGCCTCATCTCTTGACAAGTGGCAACATCTCAACCTTTGAAAACTACTCTCTTCTCTATAAATAGAAATGGTGGTGGAAAACAAATCACTTTGCATTTTCTATCTTCTCCCACTTCTTCCACTCATAAATATCAAATCTACTTAAGATTTCAAGAAAACAAAAAGGGAAAATTTGGAGAACAAGCATTCTCCTATTTAGTTCTTGGTAAGTTAAGTGAGATAGGAAATTATTTTTGATTTAGCGCTTTATGAGAACTTGGTTTGATATTCGTAAATTTTGATGTTCCTAGGTGGAAAGCTTCGAATAGAGGAATTTGTGATTCTTAAATCACCAACTCTAAAGCTTAGGACAAAGGTAAGTTATGGCTTTCTCTTCTTGGCTGTATTCTCGAAAATTCCTCTATTAGTTTTCATTCTTGATCCTGATTGTGATGATGGAATATATGTGATATGTTGGCTTAATTCTACGATTATGGATTCCATTCTTTGCCTATGATCAATATGATTTTGCGACCATCGTCATTTCTTGTTCAATGCCATTATGAGCTCTTGGACTTTAGGAGAAAATTTGAGATTTGTGAAAGAATGAGATTATGATATGAAAATATGGACTTGTAATGTATTTTCCCACAAAACTCTTGTTAATTTCAAACTTGAATGTTAAAGTTCACTCTAAAATGTAATTTCATATGAAATATGAGAATTTTGCGATAAGAATCAAAGGAAAAGATGAATTTAAGGATTTATAACACATTTTCTCCAAAAATTTAAAAAATTGAATTTGAAACTTGGAAATTAAAAATCTTAATGATGAGTAGAACAAACAAAGTCTAATTTCTTCACATTTAGCCTCCTACTATCATAAGGTTTTCAAAAAAAAAAAATTTTATGGGCGTCGAGCGCTTAAGCGCCCAAGCGCCCGAGTCCGATGAACAAAGGTACTATTTGAGCGCTGGAGTGCCCAACGAGCGCCCAAGCGCTCATTCTAGTAGCCTTATTCACTGTTTTCGATGCTCGAGCACCAAACGGGAGCCCAAGGGCCCATTCCAGTGACCAAATTTGTTTTTTGACTTCGTTTAACTATTCCAAGTTCATATTTCACTTCTTTAAAATGTTTTAAGACTTCAAAACGATCTTTTCCTAAATTCGAGGCTCAATCCAAATATTTGTTGAATTGATTGCTATTCGAATTTGAATCCATATTGAATTGGTACATACCTATATGTTACTCGTCTTAAACCAATATGCATGTTAATGGGCCTAGGGAGGTTCAGGAGGGATAGCTGGGTGGTATTGGACCGTGGTGGGTCCCCTGGTAGGCCTTTTCCAATTGGATAATTTCGAGGTAGCTTGGAGGTAGGTTGCCAAAAAAGCTAGTCCTAAGGATCGTGGTCGACCGTGCTGCGGCGACTGTTTCCTAATTATATTTGGTTCTCCTCAGATGGCCACTCGAGGAAGCTAAACTCTCGAGGGACAAGGGTTCCATATGTTATTACATATGAGTTATATGATTTGGTGTTATAAGGGTGACAGATCCACCAAAAATTCATTTCGGCCTATATTGATTTCCTTCATAAATAAATGAATTTTGTAGCCACTTGATCATATATGGTTCTTGGTTATATAAAAATCTTGTGTTTTGGATTATAGTTGGCTCTCATAAGTTCATAAAGTAATGATGAGTTCTTTCATATGCCTATGAATTCCTCTAATTGGCTTATTCATTTGTTACTCCCATACTCCTCTCCTACGCCATAATCTTACTGGGTCGGTGGACTCATGATTTCATTAATTACCATGTAGGAAATTGATTTCAAGTCCAAGAATCTGACGTTCGGAAGCTTAGCTTATGATCTAGTTTTGTTTGCTTATTTGCATATTGTAATTTGG
>JACFYI010002957.1:279084-294249 GCA_014898755.1 Handroanthus guayacan | reverse complement strand
TGATCTTCAAAGGGTTTCTAATGAGGCTGGATTATATGCAAGAAGTGTTGATTTCAGTGGAGATGGAAAAATTGCTTGGGTTTTTGATGTGGATGAGACTCTGCTTTCCAATCTTCCCTATTATGCTCAACATGGTTATGGGTATGAGATTCTTTGCATTTTTCTTGTAATTCTTTGAACCTAATTCAATTAATTACTCTTTTTGATGAAATTATGGTTGAAATGGTTATGGTTTCAATCTGATATGCTGCTTTTCTTGGTAATCTGTAGCTTGGAAATCTTTGATAGTATGAAATTTGATGAGTGGGTTGAGATGGGAATAGCGCCCGCTATAGACTCTAGCTTGAAGCTTTATGAAGAGGTTTTAGGCTTGGGATTCAGAGTTATCTTGTTGACCGGTCGAAGCGAAAGGCATCGAAACATTACAGTTGAAAATTTGGTCCAAGCCGGATTTGGCAAATGGGACAAGCTCATATTGAGGTTAGTGTTCGAGATGCTTTTGAAATTTGTATATTGGTATAGCTTGTTCCTTCATTTTTATGGAACAGTTTCCGAATTTTCTTATGAACAAATGTTTGGCATTCTTAACAAAGTATGAAAATGCCTATGATAAATTATGTGGCTGAGTTTATGCAGAACCTCTTCTTAAGACATAGGCACCGCATTAAAGTCGGAGACTTCCTTCGAAAATCTATGAGGGTTTCTGAGTAAAGCTTACTTTAGATACCTTATAAACTCTTATATCGTATGAGATGTTGCTGAAGGTTTTAAAATGTTAGATCTTATTTTAAAAATAAGATGCTAAAGTGTTTGGATAACATAAGATTTTGGAGCTTACAAGATATTAGAAATGACAATTTTGTAATGATATGGTTAAAACTAAAGGAGCTATGAGACCATAGCATCTTATATTTGGAGCTTATAAGCTCTTTTCGAAAACATTTATCAGATAGTTTATGACATCTTATAAACTTGAACCTTGAAGCATGACTTGAAGAGCTTATAGTTCATCTAAACACCCTCTAAGTTGCATCCAGGCCATGTCCCGCCGTATTAAGAATTTTGATCTCCAATGCATGTTATATGCAACCAATGCTTTAGCTGGAAAAGTGCTTTTCACACTCAGTTGGAAATGCCACCTTAACAATCCTGTGTCATCTATTTTGTGGCTTCTTAGCATTAATATCGTCTTTTATAGCACCTAAACTCTAAATTAGGCCCTTTTGTAGTGGAGCAAAACATCTTAATTCTTATGAGAAGCTATAAAGTGTTTAATAATTTTCTTTCAGAAAAGAGCTTATAAGCTCCTAAAATAAGATGTAGGGATAGATATTTTAAAAAAATTAAAAGTAAAGAGTTCCTAACTTATTTTTAAGTGCTTCTTTAATATTGACCATTTTAATTAGAAAATTACCATTACAAACATCGTCTAAGCTCCAAACTCTTACTTCATTGGAACACTCCAATAACTTATTTTTATAATAAGATCTAACATTGTATAAACTTTGAAAATATCTTATCAAATAAGCTTAGCTAAATATCCTCTTATGGGGTGTCCTACTATAACTTATTTTAGAAGATGCCAGCCAGTACTTTAGAACTAAGTTATTGAAGCCTTTGGCTAAAATAAAATATTAGAGCTTATAAGATGTTAGTAGTTGTAGTTTTGTAAATAATATGGTTAAAATTGACAGAGCATATTAAGAACTTAAAAATGTAGTTAGGAACTCTAGTTTGTCCTAAAGAGCTTATGAGGTCCTAACATCGTATTTTGATAGCTTATAATTTTTTTCTTTAAAAATTAAAATATAAATCCCGAACACTTCTCCAAATCTTATAAGTTCCAAGACATCATATGAGATATTTTAAAGCGCTTATAGGTTCAACCAAGCAGTGTCTTAGTTGCCAATAAGGACTTATTTAAGTGGCGTCATAGAACTAACTCTTGGCTTCAAATTCTCCCAAAAGCGACACAATCTAGTGTTATGTTCATTCCAACACATAAGCTCTATTATTAATCAGTAGCAATTGATTATCTAGTTACTGCTTCTAGGTTCTATGTTGCATGAAAAGAAATACAAAAAGAAGAGGAAATAAGGGAGAAAGATGCAGGCATATATAGTTCTTTTAGTTGAATCTCATTATGTTCTCATTATAATTCATTCATTTACATGTACTTTAATTCTTTGGTAATAACAAGGTTAAATTGCATGAACTATCCCTGTGTTATACCTAATTGGCACGTGCGCACACACGAAGATATATATATATATATATATAACCCACTGTGAATTAAAAAAAGGCTAATAATTGAAACCCTTGGGTTTTCAAAAAAATTGACACTTAATCCAAACCCATACAATTTTTTATTTCACCTAACAATGAGACATGAATGGACAGAATTACCCCTCAAATTAAATGCAATCAATCTCTAGAGTGATCGGCATTCTCGCTTTCTTTCCAACATTCCTCCACTGATCTTTTTTATTTATTTATTTTTATTTTTTATCTGTGCAAGAAGAACTTTCACCAACATCTTTGAAATAAAATACAAGGTTTGTATACCAATTACTATTAGGCATAAGAAAAAGGTAGTATATATATGCAATTTACCCAAAATAACAATGTGGGGTTGTTGAGTTTATAAAACTTTAGGTTATAAAATACATATATAGTTCATGATTGCTACTGCTTGCATGTAGGCTTTAAACCATATGCGTTACTTCAGTTCTTCATTTATAGGATAAATCAAGTAATTGCATCTATTGTTTCATGCGAACGTATCAACTTATTTGGCTTTGGGGACACAAGTTTATGATGTTTCTTGTTATATCATGATGTAACATAAAAAGATGGCTAATCTGAGATGCGGGCAGAGTTTACTAACAAATAAGTGTTCTTATTCATTACATAACATATTCCTCTCGATAAAAAAATCTTAAGGATTTTTGGTTAACAGTGTTCAAGTTAATTAATCAACTTTGGCTCAGTATTTGAGTGGGTCCCACGTGTCAGAAGGCAATGAACTTTATACCAATACATTCATCTCATTCCGTAGATGTCGGTGGGCTATTTATTTGTCGAAATTCGATAATCGGTGAATGAGAAAATTGAGTTTGAAGATCGTTAATACAAAAGGGCAATGAAGTATAAGTGCAGTAAATGTGACCATTCATATTGAAAATATGAAGTCTAACAAATCGCTTTACATTTGATTGGTTTTGGATTTGGGTATGGGTATGGATATGGATCCTAATGGGCACCCAAGTTTATAATTACGAATCAAATTCAGTTGTAAAAAATCGAGAATCAAATTCAGTTGTAAAAAATCGATTATCAAATTTCAAGTCAGGGATTCAATTCCAACCTGTTTATTAAATCTTTGTCCACTCAAACTATGCAGGTCCTTGGAGGATCAAGGGAAGACTGCAACAAGGTACAAGTCGGAGAAGAGGAACGAGATCATAGAAGAAGGTTATCAAATACTGGGAAATTCTGGAGATCAGTGGAGTGATCTACTGGGTTCTTCAATGTCGATACGTTCTTTCAAGCTTCCAAATCCCATGTATTACATTCCTTGATCAGACATTAATTTCTTTTGTCTGAATTCTTTCTAATTGAATGCAAACATTTAAAAACTTTTATATTATAAATAAATAGTAACTATCTAAATCTTAGGAAGTGTATTGGTAATTATACCAAACTTTAGAGGGTGATGAAGTAATTATGCTTGAAAAAAAAAAAAGAAAAAGAAACAGACATCATTTTGGCCTACACCAATATCACTAGAACAATAAAATGAAAATAAAAGAAACAAAAACAGTGATAAATTAACGTACCTAACGACCTGGCCTCAGAAACCATTCTATTGGCTGAACCACGCAATCACCTTTTTCCAAATTTTTTATTTTTTATTTTTTAATTATTTATTTCGTATTTAAATGCGTGCGTGATATCCTCCCGTTGACTCCATTACTTCATTCACACACCATTGCAACCGACCCCGTATTCCAAATCAAGGCCACAAGTCACAATATTCAAAAAGGAAGGGGGGAAGGGAGAAACTTTTAAAGAGGGGCTTCCTGTTCACAACAAGAAAAGCATTCTTCAGAAAGTCTTGGAACCACAGCAAGAATCCTTTCAATTCCTTCTTTGTGCCCTTACTTGACCATATAATAGAGCAATTTTGGAATCAAAAGGGATATTTTCATTGGCCCACTATGATTTTCTTGAAGAAAATTATCCTTATTCTGTCCATTTTCCCCCTTGCCCTGTGCCAGGAAAATCTCGATCCCGATGTCTTTCCTAGGCCTTTGATAATTGAAATCAATGAAACCCATTTGAAAGAATGGCCTGTAGAAGAAGTTCAATTACAATGTACGAGCTGGAGAGTAGCTGGGGAGGCAAATAACTTAAACCCATGGAAGACAATACCAGAAGAGTGTGCTGATTATGTGAAGGAATATACGATGGGTAAGGGTTATGCACTTGATCTTCAAAGGGTTTCTAATGAGGCTGGATTATATGCAAGAAGTGTTGATTTGAGTGGAGATGGTAAAATTGCTTGGGTTTTTGATGTGGATGACACTCTGCTTTCCAATCTTCCCTATTATGCTGAACATGGTTATGGGTATGAGATTTTTCGCATTTTTCTTGCAATTCTTTGAACTTAATTGAATTTGTTACTCTTTTTGATGAAATTATGGTTGAAATGGTCATGGGTTCAATCTGATATGCTGCTTTTCTTGCTAATCTGTAGCTTGGAAATTTATGATAGCATGAAATTTGGTGAGTGGGTTGAAATGGGAATGGCCCCGGCTATACAGGCTAGCTTGAAGCTTTATGAAGAGGTTTTAAGCTTGGGATTCAAGGTTATCTTGTTGACCGGTCGAAGTGCAATGCATCGAAATATCACTGTCAAAAATTTGGTCCAAGCCGGATTTCGCGAATGGGACAAACTCATACTGAGGTTAGTGTTCGAATGCTTTGAAATAAGTATATTGTGATAGCTTGCTCCTTCACTTTTGTCATTTGAAACAGTTTCCGAATTTGCTTATGAACAAAGGCTTAGCATTCTTAACAAAGTATGAAAATGCTCATGATAGAGTAAGCTATGTAACTGAGTTTTATGCAGAATCTCTTCTTGACACATAGGTACTCAATTAGATGCTGAAGAAGTTTGTAGGGAGGGCTTATTAAAGTCAGCGACTTCCTTAGAAAATCTAAGAGGGTGTCTGAGTAAACCTTATTTTAAATACCTTATAAACTCCTACATCTTATAAGATGTTGCTAAAGGTTGTAATACCTTAAATCTTATCTTAAAAGTAAGTTGTTGAAGTGTTTGGGTGAAATAAGATTTTGGAGTTTATAAGATGTTAGTAATGACAATTTTGTAATTAATATGGTTCAAACTAAAGGGGCCATAAGACCATAGCATCTTATATTTGGAGCTTGTAAGCTGTTTTTGGAAAATTTACGAGACAGTTTGTAACTTCTTATAAACTTGATCCTTGAAGCATGACTTGAAGAGCTTATAGTTCACCTAAACACCCTCTAAGTCACATCCAGGCCATGTCCCATCGTATTAAGAATTTGATCTCCAATGCATGCTATATGCGATCAATGCTTTAGTTGGATAAGTGCTTTTCACAATCAGTTGTAAATACTACCTTAACAATCCTTTGTCATCTCTTTTGTGGCTTCTTAGCACTAATATTGTCTTTTATAGCATCTGAACTCTAAATTAGGCCCTTTGTAATGGAGCATTGCATTTTCCATGTCCTTTATATAAGATACAATACCCATATAAAATATTAGCACTCAGTGTGATTCAAGTAATTGGATGGAGTCTTGGTAAGCTAATAAGCTTTTCAAAACATCTTATAAGATACTATAAAGTGTTCAATAATTTTTTCAGAAAAGAGCTTATAGCTCCTAAAACAAGATCTAGGGGTAGATGTTTGGAAAAAATAAAAAGTAAAGAGTTCCTAACTTTTCTTTAAATGCTTCTTTAATATTGACCATATTAATTTGAAAATTACCATTACAAACATCATATAAGCTCCAAACTCTTACTTTGTTGAAAACTTCAATAACTTATTTTTATAATAAGATCTAACATTGTATAAACTCTGAAAATATTATCAAATAAGCTTAGCTAAATATCCTCTTAGAGCGTGTTTTGCTATAACTTATTTAAAGTATCTTACAAGATGCCATACATTATTTTGAAAATAAGTTATTGAAGCGTTTGTTTAAAATAAAATATTAAAGCTTTTGAGATGTTAGTGGTTGCAGTTTTGTAACAAATATGGTTAAAATTGATAAAGCATATTACGAACATAAAAATACATAAGTTAGGAGCTCTTTAGTTTTTCTAGAAGAGCTTATAAGATCTTAACATCTTATTTTGTTAGCTTATGATCTCTTTCTTTTAAGAAAAAATTCCGGAAATCTTTTCAAAATCTTATAAGTTTCGGAACATCATATAAGATATGTTAAAGCGCCTGTAAGTTCAACCAAGCACCGTCTTAATTGCCAGTAAGGACTTATTAAGTGGTGCCATAGAACTAACTCTTAGCTTCAAATTCTCCTGAAAGCGGCATAATCTATTATTATGTTCATTCCAACACATAAACTCTATTATTAATTAGTCTCACTTGATTACCTAAGTATTCTTCCTGGGTTCTGTTCTATGTTGAATCGAAAGAAATACAAAAAGAAGAGGGAATAAGGGAGAAAGATGGACAGATATATAGTTCTTTTTGTTGAATCTCATTATGTTCTCATTTTAATTCATTTACTGACATGTACTTGAATTCTTTGGTAATGACAAGGGTAAATTGCATATGCTACCCCTGTGTTATGCCTAGTCGGCACATATATATATATAACCCACTGTAAATTAAAAAAAAAAAAGGCTAATTGCACCCTAGTTTTTTCAGAAAAAATTGCCACTCAATCCAAACCCATCTAATTTTGATTTCACCCAACAAAGAGACATGAATGGACAGAACTTCCCCTCAAATTAAATGCAGCCAATCTCTGGAGTGAGTGACATTCTCAATTTCTTGCCAACACTCGTTCGCAGATTTTTTTCGATTTGTACAAGAAAAACTTTCATCAAGTTCTTTGAAATAAAACCATTTTGGGTGAAATCACACTCAGATAGTTGGGGTTAAATGGCAATTTTTTTGAAAACACAGAGGTATAAATGGTAATCAGCTATTTTTTAATTTACAGGAGGTTATATGCCAATTAGGCATAACAAAGAGGTAGTATATGCAATTTACCTGTAACAACAATGTGGGGTGTTGAGTTTATAAAACTTTAGGTTATAAAATACATATATAGTTCATGATTGCTACTGCTTGCATGTTGGCCTTAAACCATATGGGTTACTTCAGTTCTTTGTTTGTAGGATAATTCAAGTAATTGCATTTATTGTTTCATGCGAACATATCAGCTTATTTGGCTTTGGGGACACAAATTTATGATGTTTCTTGCTATATCATGATATAAGATAAAGAGATGGCTAATCTGAGATGCGGGTAGAGTTTTTTTTTTTTTTTGATAAGTTTGATGCGGGTAGAGTTTACTAACAAATAAGTGTTCTTATTTAGAACATAACATATTACTCTCGATAAAAAATCTTGAGGATTTTCGGTTAATAGTTCCAAGTTAATTAATCAATTTTGGCTCAGTATTTGAGTGGGTCCCACATGTCAAAATGCGATGAACTTTATACTAATACATTCATCTCATTCCGTAGATGTTGAAATTCGATAATTGGTGAATGAGAAAATTGAGTTTGAAGATGGTTAATACATAAGCGCAAGTATAAGTGCAGTAAATGTGACCATTCATATTGAAAACATGAAGTCTAACAAATTGCTTTACATTTGATTGGTTTTGGATTCGGGTATGGGTATGGATATGGATCCTAACGGGTACCCAAGTTTATGATTACGAATCAAATTCCTTTGTAAAAAATCGATTATCAAATTTCAAGTCATGGATTCAAATCCAACCCGTTTATTAAATCTTTGTACGAATCAAATTTAGTTGTAAAAAATCGATCATCAAATTTCAAGTCAGGGATTCAATTTCAACCCGTTCATTAAATCTTTGTCCGCTCAAACTGTGCAGGTCCTTTGAGGATCAAGGGAAGACGGCAACAAGGTACAAGTCGGAGAAGAGGAACAAGATCACAGAAGAGGGTTATCAAATACTGGGAAATTCTGGAGATCAGTGGAGTGATTTATTGGGTTCTTCAATGTCAGCACGTTCTTTCAAGCTTCCGAATCCCATGTATTACATTCCTTGATCAGACATTAGTTTCTTTCGTCTGAATTCTTCAACATTTGGAAACTTGTATATTATAAATAAATATAATGTATCACCACAGAAAAAGCATTGAATTCGGATTTGGACCTTCGTCTGTGGCCATGCTGTTGGAAAATATATTGTAATGACAAAAAAAAATAATTCAAGAGTGATGATTGTTCTGAATGCTTCCAAAAACTTAGCTATAATGTTGAGTCTAATTGGAATTGTTTATGATTTTGCACCATAAAATATAATTCGAAGAGGTGCCCATGTCTGGTTGGATTTATTGAAATATTATATAATTTTTACATTTTATGAAATATTTTTTGGTTTTATGAAATATTAAACCTTTTTTAAAAGAATTAAAGTGTTTTATACGTAAGATCACGAATCATGATTTCCTCTTCTTTTGTTTTTTTTGGTTTTTTTTTTCCTTAAGACCCAAAAAAAGGATGATAGCTGGTTTTACAACTACCTGTTATAAGATCATGAATCGTGATTTTTCACTATGTGTAATTAATTTTTAGGAGTTTGTTAAAAATTTTGAAAATAAAATAGGATCCATTTTCTTTTCTTATTCTTATAAGTATTAACAAGCTTATAAGATCTCCATATTTTGAATATTTATAAATTCTTAAGCACTTATAAAATATTGTAACCTTAGCCAGATAGCAACTCGTCATTAATGTTTGTGGCTTGTGCTAAACAAAAGGGAAAAAATGGCGGAGAAATGGAATATATGTAGTTGAAGTTGGAATCGAATTGAATTTCAGATGTGTTAGATTTTAACAGAATGAACATCCCTTGTGGCCATGTTGTTGGGAAATATATTGTAATGACAAAATAATTCAAGATTGACTCTTCCAAAAGCTTAGCTATAATGTTGAATCTAACTGGAACCATTTATAAATTTGTCCCCACATAACATAATTCGAAAAGGTGCCCATGTTTGGTTGGATTTATTGAAGTATTATATAAATTTTGACATTTATAAACTAATTTTACGATTTATGAGATAGTAAATCTTATTTAAAAGAATTAAAATGTTTTGTCTATGAGATCATGAATCATGATTTTCCTTTCTTCTCTTTTTAAGAAAAAAAGAAAGATGGACGATTAAGGCTGATCCCCCACTGCCTCTTGTAACATCATGAATCATGATGTTACACTTTATATAACTAATTTTAAGGTTTGTTAAAAATTTAAACTAAAATACGATTCATTTTTTTTCTCTTACTCATATTTTTTAAAAAGCTAATAAAATCTTGGTTTAAATATTTATAAATTTTTATCATCTTATAAAATATTTATAAAATATTGTAAACTAAGTCAAATGGCAGCCCATTTTTAATTTTAATGGCTAGTGCCTAGTGCTAAACAAAAAAGAAAAAAACAATGGTGGAAAAATGTAGTTGAAGTTGGGAATAGAATATGTATTTAATGCATGTGCCTTTTATCAACTACCAAATCACTTTACCAAGTTGTAAATGATGTCATTGTACAAAGGTCAAGATCCCATTATTACTATATTCATTGCACTTAAATAGTAATGCTCGCATTTTTTTCTTTATTTTTTTGATAAATTTAGTAATGCTAGAATTTGGTTTGAAGAACTATAACAAATACCCACATAGAAATCAAATTATAAATTTGGTCTGGTATAACCTAATAAGTTTCACTATTCTTTTGTTAGTTTGTAAAATATGATTCTTTTTAAAATGTTTAATTATAGGGTTAATTACATCTACACCCCTCCGAAATAGTAAAATTACCAACTCTTCCCCTCTTATTTCAAGAATTATCAATACCCCCTCTCCGAAAATGCTCGGTCAAGAAACCTAAACGGATGTTGTAAAATAACAAATATACTCTCAATTTAAAACATTAAAGAAAAATTAGAAATTTACAATTCTTACATTTGCCCCCCTTCAAGTTACAAATCCTTGCATTTACCCCCTCCAGATTACAAATTCTTATATTTACCCCCTCTAAGTTATAAATTCTTACAAAGGGTATTTTCGTCACTAAATTATAACGGCTATGTATCAGGGACAAGACAGAAAGTTCACGTAATTTTTTTGCTGACGTCATCAAGTTTCGTTACAAATCCCAATAGCAGGAGATGTTTTGTAAATGTTGAATTTTCGGATGGGAGGTGTTGATAATTTTTGAAATAAGAGGGGAGAAATTGATAATTTCACTATTTCAAAAGAGGTATAAGTGTAATTAACCCTAAATTATATACACGCATATGTTAAATTAGAAATGTATGAAAAATTCAATATACTTCAACACAAGATGCATCAAATGTATTAGAATAGATGTTGATAATCAGTACAGTGTAAATTTAACACATTATGAAAAACACTTATTATGTATTTATAACGATGCTCAAACAATCACCTATTTTTTATTGCATATATCTCCAGAAAGATAAAAATCATCCATAAATTGTGGAAGGGGTCCCTTTTTGTTTGATTATACTAATTTAAAATCAAGAGATCAAAACGAAGCTCTTTGTTTGCTTTTTTTTTTTTTTTTCCTCTTTATCGATCTTTCCTTTGATTCTTAAAAAAGATGAATGGAAACAATTTGGTTGGGCCAATAATAATCAATTACTATGATTGTCAATTATTAAAGCACCTAATTTTTCTTTGGTAACTCTTTAAGGCATCTAACTACCATAAAGGAAGATATGAAAATCATGAATTGTGGCAAATGTGGTGCACTTACTTTTTGTGCTTACATTTTCTATTATACAAAAATTAAATATGTATTTATTTTAAATAAAAGTAATTTTTCTTAATTATTAAAATATTTTTGTTTAAACTTATTATATAAAAAGCATGATAAAAGTAAATTTGAAGAAGATAAAGTTGAAAAGAAATGAAAAGGAAAAATAAATATTAAAAAAGGTAAGTTAAAAACATTATTTTGCCATTACCTTCTAAAATAAGGTAAATTTTTTCAACTCATTAAAGAACACACTGAGCCCCGTCGGAGAAGTAGCATAGACCTTCCCTGAAAATCTGTCTCTTGAGAGAGATTAGTGGTTCATTCTCCTTTCCCAAAAAAATTGGAAAAAAATTACCAAATACAATTATCTCAGAGTCAAATACTTTATATATAATATGAATTTTTAGTGTGATGGATATGCAATTTTTACTAAAAATTATTCAAGTAAAATATTGATGTTGAAACGCATCAGAAATTAATTAATCCAACCACAAATTGGCTTATTCCATTTCTTTTTCCTATTTTTTGAGTTATGTAACTTTATAGTTAATAAATTTTTATGATATAGCATATTGGTAAGTTGAACCAAGATATGCATGATTTTATTGCTAATCCAAGTGTCACAATGTGGCAAAGAATGTAATGGACCATTTTATGGTCCCATCTCAATCAAACAGTGATATGAATTCAATGAGTTGTACATTGTGCTTTACTGAGGTGCTAGGGCAGAAAATGGATGGCCCTATTGACGGGTGACTATTTAAATTCTTGTTACTTTTTCATTATTTGCGGGTAAACATCTTTTTCAAAAAAGTACTATACATTAGATACTACCAAAAAAAAAAAATTCAATTGGTGAGGGGGAACAAAAATATTAATGGGTGTCATGATATTTGATAGTTGAGATTCTCACTAACAAAATCCTCTTCATAAAAATATTGATATAAGGTGATATTGCTAACTTAATTAATTTTGAGAATATTAAGATTAAAATATATTTTGGGTGAGACAGAAAAGTGGACAATTCTTGCCCAAGTTTAGTTTGGTTAAGTGTGCCATAATAAGATTTGTCACAATCTTTTACATTAATCACATGATAAATATGATTACTTTATATATGTTATGTGAGTCTAATCTTGTTCAATTTGACTTAGAATTTTCCGAAATTAATTAATGAATGCAAACAAGCGTAGTTGTTTTTGAGGCTCAACTCAAGTTATTAATTTTTATGCATTAATAATATAATTCTTAATCTTAAAACCAATCAAATCAAACACTAGTTATTATTTACTAAATAAAAATTTTGAAGCTAGAGTCGCACTAATTAGGAGTTCACTAGAATCTAGCTAAATCAAGGCCGACTTTCCAATGAATTAAGTCTAATCTCCAAAAAAATAAATAAATAAATAAAACAAAAGTAATTATCCAGCTCAAATTTGATGCTAAAATATATGCTTGAAATTGGATTTGAAATTTTTCCTCCAAGTCGATTCAACTTGACTCAACTATGCCCATATTCATGAATGTTATAAAATACACTAACAAACTCAAGCAATGAACTTTAGATTCTAAAATTACGAGTTCTTGAATTTATACCTAATTCAAGACAAAAAATATAAATTTCTTTTTAATATAATGTGAATTCACTTTCACTAAAAACAAAAACAATATGAGCATTTATCTATTTCAATAATAATTTGAGTTTGACAAATGATCTCATCTATAAAAAGAAAACGTAGAAAGCTATAAAATAGAACATTTGCAAAATCATTTCACTCAATAAAAAAAGTCGCCTTGATCCACCTGCCAGCAACCCCCCGCCCCATCCCCCCTCCAAACCCCTCCCTCTCTAACTGGGATTTGCCTGCAGCTTAGTGCTAAAATCAATTTTGCAGCACCACGCAATGCACTAATTTTCTTTTCCATTTATTCTATAAACTCCAATGGGAGGTGATATACTCCAAAGAAAGCATTTACTTCATCTTTCCTTCTCCCATTGTTTTATTTAAACAATTTATAGAATCACCTTTTCCTTTCACTTCACCATTTTGAGTTCACATTCTAACACCATTTACAGATCTTGGGCCCTTGTTATTTTTCAATAAAAACCCGTAAAGATTTCGAGAATCATTTCTCTAATAAACAATGAAGCACAAATGCAAGCTCATACTAATCATGGGACTAACCTCATTAACAGTCTTAACAATTGCTTTATTCAAATTCTTTTGTCGTAGAAGAAGAAAAGAGGAAAATGATTCCAGAGGTATAGAATCAGGCTTAGAGTGCAAAAGAGGAGATGGGGTTTCAAAAACAGAGGATTTGATCAAGTTTCATGGTGGTGAAGATCTAACGGTAGAGGAAATTCTTGATGCCCCTGGTGAAGTTATAGGAAAATCCAGTTATGGAACTCTGTACAGGGCTAGTTTAGTCAATTCAAGTTCACTTGCATTGTTGAGGTTCCTGAGGCCTACTTGTACATTGAGGGTGAAAGAAGTGGTTCCCTTTGTGGAGTTATTGGGGTCTATAAGACATCCAAATTTGGTGCCATTGAATGCATTTTATGCAGGGACAAGAGGAGAGAAGCTTATGATTCATCCCTTTTATGGGCTTGGAAATTTGGCTCAGTTTATAAGAGGTAAAGATTCTTGGAGAATATTTTTTTTTTAATTTATTTTTTCCTTTTCCTTTATATTGGATTGTTTGTTTATGTGATTTGTCTTCCTAATGTTTCTTTATGGAATTCTTGAAGATATAATTTGTCAACATTGAAATTAGCGTTAAGTGATGTTAGAAAAGTGATAGTATTGTGGTCTAGATTTTGAGGTCATTTCATTCGTCAAGGTTATATGGTAATTCTCTTTGTTGAAATTAATGGATCTCCTAATATAACGGGACGCCTTTCACTGTCTTAATATGTCCAATAATATTACATTTGTCATGTTGTGATTTGAAACTTTTCCTTTCTTACTTTTATTTTGAAGTGCTGGACAAAGAGTAAGAGGGTGTTTGTAAGAGTTTTTGCATTTAGTAAAGTAGAAAGTTCTGAGAAAATCCAAGGTTGTAGTGAAGGTTGAAGGCATCTGAAAATAGTAGTTAACTATTCTTCTTCTTCTTTAGAGAATTAGAAGTAGAAGCATCACTTTCAAACACTTCGAAACAGCTAAAATTCAGCTAATAGTGGAAAAGCACTATTTTGTATTAGTGCAAACACTACGTAAAAGGCTGTACAAGAACTTCCTGAGATGATATCTGGCTTTGATCTGCATATTTTCAGACTCTTCAACATATGCAGATACTGTTCAACATCCCTTGTTGCATATTTCAGTATGATTAACTCATTTTGCTTATTATTTCCAGTTTGATAACAAACTCCCTTGTTTCCAACTATGTTTCTTCGATGAACAGATGGTAATGGTGAGGTTCACAAATGGCCCGTCATATATGGGATCTCCGTAGGTATTGCCAAAGGAGTTCATCATCTTCATACGGCTTTCAATAAGCCCATAATCCACGGGAACTTAAAGTCGAAGAACGTACTACTTGATCGCCATCACAATCCATATGTGTCGGATTTTGGCTTACATCTTCTCTTGAATCCAGCTTCCGGCCAGCAAATGCTTGAATCTTCTGCCTATGACGGCTATAAAGCCCCCGAGTTGATTAAAATGAAAGATGCTAACGAAGAGAGTGATATATACAGCCTGGGCATAATTCTTCTGGAATTACTGACTGGAAAATTACCAGTTGATGAGAGCCCTGTTCAAGATCAAGATTGTTATTTGCCGAGTGCCCTCCGAAGTGCAATTCTTGATGACAAAATCGTCGACTTGTATCATCCAAAGATTCTTCTTGGCCTCAGCGATGATCAGAGAGCAATTACTGAAGATCGTATTCTTAGATTCTTTCAACTCGCAATGGCCTGTTGTTCACCCTCTCGTCTTCTTCGACCAGACATAAGTCAACTTCTAGAAAAGCTTCAAGAAATTGGAAAGTAAGAATATTTATTTTCTGCTACATGGTGCTCATGACATGGGGAAGGTAATTTTAGTTGAATTTTCTGGTGATGGAGGCGTTGATAAAATTCTTAAACTTAACTACCAA
>JACFYI010002957.1:239974-253658 GCA_014898755.1 Handroanthus guayacan | reverse complement strand
GTTTAAGTAATAATTATAATGTGGCTAAGGTTAGGATCTTGTTTAGGCTTGTTAAAATGTATTAGACGGAGATATCGGGGTGTAATCGAGGGAGTTATTTTCGGGTGTTAAAACATCTCTTGAAATTAATTCATTCTCATTTTAATTGAAATCGATTTAATTTACGAAACCAATTATTTGAAAATTTTAATTCGGGAAATCTCGGGGTGTTACACCCAATGTGCAGGAATACTCAGGGGTTCAAATTGACGATTTGATATCGCCCAATCTAATACTACCTGAGGTTCACAGGGCCCATTTTAACATGCATTAGGTTTAAGACGAGCAAAATATTTTCAAGACAATGAATCCCATCAAGGAACAATTTCGAGTAGAGAATAGTTTCAATAAACAATATGGAATGGGTCTCGGACTTGTTCAGAACGAACAAAACATATTCAAACATATAGCCATATCGGGCCACGTATTCAAATAGCCGATAAATTTAAGCAATAATTCAGATTGGATCTCAAACTTAGGAAAAATTAGTTTGAAGTCTTAAAACATTTTCAAGAAGTGAAATATGGACTTGATTTAGCAAATCGAAGTCAAGACATAAAGATTGGAAAACTAGAATGGGCGCTCAATTCAAAATTGGATTGTTTAAACAAAAACTGAAATTTCGATTAATCACGAATGCAAACGATTCAATAAAAATTATTGCTAAGCTCTAAATATTTCAGAAAGATACTTTATAGACATATTCAAGAGATTGATATTAATCGGTAGAGGAATATGGCGTAAAATAAGTTCAACAAACAATTCGATTAACTTCGGACATACAAAAAAAATTATTTATAAGCTTTCAAAATATTTTAAAGAGATGAAATATGGACTTAAAATAGCAAAAAAAGTAAAAAACGAGATTGTAGTGATTGTCTCGGGCTTGACCGCGCTCAAAAATGGGCGCGGATGCGCAGAAGTGGCCGAGTTCATGGTTTTCGGCGCGTCCGCAATGTTATTCACGTGCGGTCGCGCAGTGAACAGTAACCGTGAACAGTTTTTTTTTCTTTTAAATTCCTTATGGTAGTAGAGAGCAAAATATGAAAAAACTAGACCTAGTTTTTTTACTCATCATCAAGATTTTAAATTTTTAAATTCCAAACTTTAGTTTACAAATTTTGAAGAAAATGTGTAATAAATCCATAAATCCGTTTCCTTAAAAAAAAGGTCCGATTTTTCCAGTGTTTCATTTAGGATCATATTTATAAAAATCCAAATTCAAAATTGTTAAAAATTTACAAGTTTTAGAAAATATAGCCACAAGTCCCAATAACTGATTTTCTTGAAGTTTTGTTACAATTTTTCCATTGTCCATGGTCCCAATCCTTGCAAAGGTCAAGTGATAGCTTCCAAGGAAGTTCAAGGTGCCATAGTTCAATCACAAGAAGTTAATGAGTTCATGATCATAATGAATGAAATACAACATCACAAATGAACTCATTTTCTATTCAAACAAGGAAAACATAGAATCATCAACCAAATAAGACATTACAAAATAAAAAATAAAAAAAATCAAAGAACAAGGGAAATCATAAACTTACATTCGTCCTAAGCTCAGTTTCGAGAGGTTGATAGATTCAAGAACTCAATCAAGCACCTAAATCAAAGTTAACCAAACACATTGTTAGGCTAAATACTTCATCAACCCTTAGTCTCCATTCAATCTTAGATTTTTAAAATTTCCTTATACGTCTAACTTACCAAAGCACCTATGAGTGTATCCCATTCACTTTCCCCTTATTTGTAGAGTGTTTAATAGAGGAAAATATGAGTGGTATATGTAGAAGATATGTGAGTGCAGAGAGAGAGAGAGAGAGAGAGTGAGGAAGATTGAATTCTTTTCTTTCTTCTTGTAATTGAAAAGAACAAAGTTAATCACCCACAAGGCTTCTACTTATAAGTGACAACTTGCTTGGCTCACAATTTTTGTTATTAAACTAATGAAATATCTACCCCCCCAATTTTGGGGGATCCATTTCGGTTGTCCAGCGGCAAAAATCTGATTTTCTCTTTTTTTTTAAAAAAAGAAAAATTATATGAATTGGACAAAAAATTATTGGGCTGAAATTTTGGTAAGATTGGACAACTAATTGGGCCTATTTTGGGCTAAAACAGTGCGTAAACAGAATCTCGAATGTTAGAAAAAATTTTCGAATGCAAAGAATTTATTTTGATATTGAAACGATTTTTACGATTGCAAAAATAATTTATAGTTTGAAAAATGGGGAGTTAAAATTTTGATTACGTGAATTTTCGGATGTTAGGAAAAATCCTTTGCATGAGAGAAAATATTTTGATTATAAAGGAAATTTTCGTGTTTGTGAAAACAATCTGCCATTTAGAAAGTAAAAGTTTTAAAATTCAATTAGGGAATTTTCGGGGTATTACAACTCTTTACATTATCTTTTCTTGTAATTTGATAATATGAGAATAATGATATAGAAGGTTCGTTCTATGATTTCAGTTGCTACAGAAAACAGCTGAAATGCCATGGAGTATCGTATCATTACCATATCAAGTATGATCAACACACTGCAGATCACTTTTCCCCCAGTCTATGCAACTCGGATAATGAAGAATCAATCACAGAACATGTACACATCACATAGACCATTCTTTACACTAAATTATCGTTCATAGCATAAAGGAAATTACTAATGGATCATTCATAAACAAAGTTTTATCCTTGCTTAATTAGTGATAGAAAAGAAAAGGAAAAGACAAAAGTGGAAAAATGAAAATACAAAGTAATATTGTTGAAAAAATTTTGCTTAAGATTTCAGCTAAAAGAATAGGAGAAGTTTCATTAGTCTGTAGTTCTATGATGCACAAGAGAGATGGAAGTTAATTTTGTAATTATAAGCAAGAGAAGATTCTTCTTCCCCCCAACGTGGTAGAGAATGCATAGAGTTCAAAATATTAAGCTTTTTTTGTGCTAAAGACAAAGATTAACTCCTTCCTTTCCATGCAAAGACAGATTCTTTGAGGACACTGCTCATATAAAATATTGAAAGAACAAAATAGGTTTTCAACAATGAGAAATTTACAGATACTGAGCACACATAGAAGAATGTACCACATGACCACAACCTGACATAAGATTCAATTTCTGCATAGTATGAATAAATTCCATCCACAACTGGGAATAGCTTCCATCAAATGTTGGACATAAACTGACAATAAAAGTACAATAAGAAGTAAATTATGAGAATTAAAGTTCTCATGCTGCAAAGTTGAAAGCAAATGAAGCAGAGAAAAGATCATGAACCAAAAACATAATAAAAGGGTTATATCTCCCACATGGCCTAGCAAAATTATTTCTATTAAACTTTTGGTATAGGATATCAAACCAAGCAAGAACTACGATTTCATTTAACTTTCTTTAGCCTTTTGAAACTCCGCATGAATATTCAGGAAATGCGTCTGTAAAAACAAAATATTGATTGTCAAAAGACATCCTTTCTATAGCATGGAAATCTCATTCATTTATGTCTATGCATGGGAGTCAATGATATATCGGAAATTGTATCAAAAAAAATTATATCAAATACCTAAAAACCAGCATGCATTTTCGTCTCCATACTGAAATAAATAAACAAATTGATGCTCTTAATAGACCATCCAGCAAATTTAATTTGAAATATGGAAACAGAATTGGAGCAGGAAATGGGTGAAGTAGCTGATATACGGGCACCGAAGAAAATGAGGGCAACCTACAAGCAAAACGAAGAATCAGTTAATTTAAAACTCAAAATACGGCAAGTATTAAATAAAATAACAAACAAAGAGGCATCCTCGTGCACGTTGTAGCTTATGTGATTACAATGATACAAAAAGCAAAAAAAAAAGAAATAAAAAAGAAAGTTAATTGATTATAGCTTTGTGAATGTTATGTGTCGTAAAAAAGGCACACTCATTAGTTTGAAATAGGTGTAGCACAGCCTCTAATTTCTCCTTATATTTATTGTATATGTAAGCTTCAAAAGATCCATAATAGTAGTAAAGGTAGACCAACAAAGGTCTCGAAGTGCCACTTATGCAACAAAGAAAATGAGATTAAAGTAAATTTAAGGTTTCAAGGATCAGATTATAATTACAATTCAGTGATATAAGGGTTTACACTTTTCATTAGAGCAGTGATATACAATTATACATTAGATTGCAATTCATTCTATGAACATCACATTTTCATTAACTAATCAAGGGCATAATTTTTTGTTCAAAACTTTTTTTTAGACAATTAATTCCGAAGTTACCAATAAACAAATGTACATGTAAAAACAACTTCCCATCATTCTTGTACCAGCACTGGAGTATAACCTTATTCAGACACAAAAAAGACAGCACAAAATCTAGAATTTACAAAGCATTAACAAAGGAAAGCCTAATATAGACATAAATAAATACATACCCAAAAAATTGTCAATAATATGAAAAACAAACTAAAATAATAAAAATAACTGTCGAAACAGAAAATAAGCAACCAATAGAAGGAGGTAGACCTTAACTCAAATTTCAACCACAAATTAAGCATCTAAATCCAAAAACCAGAATATAAATAAGCCCAGTGAAATTCAAAATCGGCATATACAACAAAATACTGATGATCACAGTCTCTCATAAACCGAGAACAATAGCTGCAAAATTAAAATAATTAAAACTCAATAACGAGATAATAAAAAAAGCCCACTAACCTCCGTAATCTAGATCCAAATCTTTATGATCTCCAAAGGGGAAGAATAGTAGTCCAAAAACAGCAAAAAAAAAAAAAAGCAGTGCAAAATCAAGCACTAAAACAAATAATTAGATCTAGTTCATTCTTTGCTTTTTATGATCTTTTACCAAACAAAAAAAAAAAAAAAAGAATAATAATAATAATAATAAAGCGAGTGTCCACCAAGCTGCAAAAGTGATAGGGGAAATTTTTTTTTAAAAAAAACATCAATAAATCTTGAAGCTGGATATACTTTCCCTTTTATCTCTTCCATTAATTGTAGCCATGGCTATATATTTGAAGAAGCAATTACACCCAGCTAGATATGCCTCTACTATTCTGAAAAGGAAACAACACTAAGAAAATGAACGAAAAAATAGAAGGGAAATAGCAAAGTAAAACAGTAACGGTTGATAGATAGATCAGATCCACCTTTTCTTTTAATAGTAAACATCGCAATACCCAGGAAATCGTAAGACTGGCAGCTTCAACAAAGCACCTTCACATGAGACAGAAAACAGAAACAGAAACAAATTCTAAGTAAATTTTGAAATATCAATCGATTGCAAAAGTTACTAAAATGCAGAAATTTCGCCAAAAGTGCCCATAAGTAGAACAACATATGAAAATGTAACGCTCTGAAACAATATATCAATCACAAAATGAAGTAGAACGAAAAAATTGCTAAAATACACATACAATTTTATCTCATACGATAGCCCCGACACATTTGTAAAGCAATTAATAACTTTATAAAACAATAGTAGATAGACAATATGTAAAGTTGAATCCATGATCTTTAAAAAACTATTAATTTAAAAAGAGAACCTGCACAAACTCATCACGTTAAACATTATTAATGAAACTACAGAAAATAGAAAATAAGAGAACTTGCACAAACTCGGATTGTGATCTTTGGGAATGTCTAGTATGGAATGCCCTTCATCTTTGAATTTTCCAATGTCATGCACTCTTCGTCAAAGATTTCTAATGTAACACCTAGAAAATTCCCTTAATTAAAATTATAATCCTTCGTTTTTCAAATGACAATTCGTTTTCACAATCACGAAAATGATTTTATAGTCAAAATAATTTTTCTATATCCAAAAAATCTTTCTTGCATCTGAGATTTCGTATAGGCATTTTTCGGCCCAAAACTAACCAATTAAGCTTAAGATTTTGGCCCAATTAAATCAAATTTTAGCCTAATTAATCCCACCCAATCCAACGATTCACCAAAAATAAAATAAAATAAAATAGGAAAAATGCAGCAAAATCCACCAGCCCCTTTTTTTGGGGATTTTCCCCCAACTCTGTACTTCAAACTTCCTCTACAAGCCATGGAAAATTGGAAGACAAACTTTATCTAATTTTTTCTTTGCTTAGAAGCCCTCTTTTAGTTCTATAAATGAGTTGGTAAAGCTTGAGGGAATTTCTTCTCTACCAACCTACAAACTCTTGCAAAAACTCTCACACAAACTACACACAAGCTCCCTCTCTTGAAACTTAAAGCTTTCTCCGCATATATATATACATATCTATATTTTGACTTAAGGGAAAAACACTCATACAACTTTCATCAAACATTTCAAAAAGGGGAAAATAGTAAAGGGATACACTCTTTGAGTGCTCTTGGTAAATTGGATGTTGTAAGAAAAATTATAAGCATAAGGCTCAAATGAGAAGGTTTATAACACCTGAAATGATCTTTGTCCTAATAGGTGATATAAGCTTGGAACTAAGGACATGGCACCCTTAATATTTAAGACTTGAAGCTTATGACCGAGATAAGATTTATGGTTCTCCCTTTTGCCTCTATGATTATGTTCTTGCTTCAATCTCTTGCAAGTGATATACATTTTGAGCTTATGTGAATATTTTATTGGCGATACATTTGGAATCTAATGGCTCAATATTCTTGTGATCATTGGTGAAACCTTGAATATCCTTGAGAATGTATTGATTTGATCATATATGAACTCATGCACCTTGGGCAAGGGATGGACTTTTGAGATCAAAATTGGAAGAAATGATGATATGGACTTAATATCCTTTTTTCTAATTTTTGTAAAAATAAATTTGGACTTAAAACTTCAGAAATTTTGTTCCAAAATGGCCTTACTAGAAATCTAATTTCCAAACTAAATATATATACATATATTATATTCAGCTGAACAGATGCCAAAGTGCTATAGCACTTTGTAAGAATGCTTTAGCACTTCGGCTAACGGAATTATGCCAAAACTTAATGAACTATTTTCTATTTCTACAGCAACACTCAAACAGAAGCCGACGTGCTATAGCATTTTATAATAGTGATATAACACTTCAAATTATAAACTTATAATAGAACTCCAAATTCAAACAGAGGCACTAGTGCTCTAACACTTTATAAGAAGCTATAGCACTCTAGGTTCCAGAAGCTTATAAGTATGTTGTTTACATCTTTTTCCTATTCTAAGTTCATTCTAGTTTCTAAATTCTTATGTTTTGACTCCGATTTACTAATCCAAGTCCATATTTTACTTCTTTAAAATATTTTATGACTTCAAAACAAATTTTACGTCAAAAGAAATTTTCCTAAGTCCGAAGTCCAATCCGAACCATTTGTTGAATCCATTTGTTATTTGAATATGTGACCTGTTGGATTTATATGTTTGAATATATTTGTCCATCCTGAACCTATATGCATGTAAGTTGGGCCATGAGAATTCTCAAGTGGTTTCGGATTGGGCAATATCAGATCGTCGATCTGAACCCTTGGGGATTTCCGTTGGTTGGGTAGCCTGGAGAAGTCCTGAAAGTAGGGTTCCAAAAGGCTATTCGGAGGCACGCAATCGACCGTAACTCAAGTTCGCTTAGTGCTACTCGAGTGGCCACTCGAGGAAGCAAATAGGAACAAGGTATATGCATGTCTATTTTGAAGTTATAAGGGTGGCACACCTATCAAATGTTAGTTCAGCCTTAAATATTAGATTGACACAAATGTGATAAGAATTTTGAGCTATTCTTTCGTATGTTCGCTTTAATTGTTTTAGTTCGTTACCTATCACATTTATGGTTGGTTTCTTGCCATGCCCATTGATTGAATCTTGTTCTCCTTATATTATCATTCTCCTTATCCATGCCATAAATCTTGCTGGGTCAGTGGACTTATGTTTTCATTAATACCATGTAGGTAATTACCTTTTGGATAATTGAGGTTGGAAAGACTTCTTGTTAGCATTTTGGGTTTTGGATCATGTAATTATAAATGTATTTTGGAACTTGTACAGTTTTGGACATAGTAGTTTGTACTCTTTGGATTCTACGATGCATCTGAAAATTTTTTATGGCTTGTAAATTATGGGATATTTGGGATATTAAGATGTGAATATGTTATGGATTTTCTATTTACGATTTTTGGATAGTTTTTCGTCCATGATTAATGTTTCGGACCAAGGGACAGATGTTCTAAGATCTCAAGACGTTACATCTACTGAAACCTTTTTCTATAATGGATGAAATAAAATGTGGGGCAACAAATTTTTCTTGAAGACACTGGAATCATGCTCAATACAAATATAACCATTATAAAAGTTAAGGCTACTTGCTATAACAAAAAAAAGCAAGGGAACTGAGAATGGTACAACAAAGAAAAACATAAAGAGAGAGAAATCAAAAAAGGAAAGAGAAAGGGACCTAACCAAAGTTAAGATTTTGCACAGTGAAGAGATAAATTAAGAGGATATTAAAGTTCCCACTGTTAGAAGTCAATGGAATATCAAATTGAAACCCTAGAATTGGGGAAAAAGAGAAAGAGGAAAGAACTTACAGTCGCGACGATGATAAGTGCAATGGATATGGTTGTCATTGATGATGGACACCGTCATCTCAAAACTCACCCAAAAGATGTGCATGCCAAAAATTGAGATTTTCAGACTTTGAAAGTAGATGAAACAAAATCTAAAAGAACAAAAAACAGGAGAGATGAAATTGTGGGTCACTGTGTACTTTAAGCATGTAAAAGGACACGTGAAATTGAATAGTACTGCTTCGGAAAGGTAATCAAACCTTGGAAAGCATCCAAAAAGATAGTTCTTCTGACTATTAATAACAAATAAAATATAAAAAATAAAATGATAGCTGCAAAATCGGCCAGCAGCGTAAGGTGAGGGATTTCCTCACCAAACCCCATCAATCTTGGCAAAGCTTCCTCAAGAAGCTTGAATGTTTTGGGACAAGTCCTGTAACGTCCTGTATTTCGTTCATTTCGCCCTGAGAGCCGAAGTACTACTCACATATAGAACTTAACTAAAACCATAAATAGAAATTTCAAAATATACTTTCATAACTTAATATTCCAAAATTACAAGTTGAAAATTTCAAAATACATTACAAAATTCAAATTACAAACCAAATGTATCCGTAGTTCAAACAAAACTAACTAAACCTACATATTCACAATTACAAAAATCTCAAAGGGAGATAGAAACTCTAGTAGGAAGCCGTATAAATCAAACTTAGCAAATCAAACTGATCCCCAAGGTTAAGCACCTTCATGATAATTATGAAATGATGAGTCCACCGACCCAGCAAGTTTATGGCATAGAATAGAAGTACAAGATTCAATGATGAGCATATCGAGAACAAAAACATGAATGTGGTTTCTTATAACGTTTCAGGTCAATCAAAACGAACAGAACAGACTGATAATGGATTCATACATCACATTCACGTCAACAACTTATAAGGCTGAACCAATTGTTTGGTAGATCTGTCACCCTTATCACTCCTATCATATAATCTTTTCACCTTATTCCTCCAAACCACCTTGGAGTCGTCGCTCACAAGGGTATAAGGAAACCATCTCTGAGTAGTTACTCAAGAGGATATAACTAGGCATAGCCGCCGTAGCGCAGTCGACCACGAGCCTAAGAGTAGCTCTTTGAAATCCTACCTCCAGGATTCTTCAGAAACTATCCAACATGCAGGAATCCCTAGGAGTTCTGATCGACGATCCGATATCGCCCAATCAAGATTCCCTCGTGAATTCCCAAGGCCCAACTTATCAAGCTTTCATATAGTTTCAAAACGAACATAGCATTTTCAAACATATAGCCCCATTTGGGCACGAATTTCAAAACGAATAGAATATATTCAAACAATAAGCTATGTCGGGCAAGAATTCATATAGCCAAAAATTTAACAAACGATTTCGAAATGAAATTTCGAACTTGTTCAGAGTGAACGAAACTTTTTCAAATATATAGTTATGTCGAGGTAGGAATTCAAATGATCGATAGATTCAAACAGTTATTCGAGTTGGACCTCGTGCTTAAGGAAAATTATTTTAAAAGTTTAAAACATTTTCAAGAAATAAGGTGTGGATTTGGTTTAGCGAATCAAAATCAAAACATAAAGATTTGAAACTAAAATGAGCGTTAGAATGCCCAATTTAAAATTTGATTGTTTCAATGAAAACGGGAATTTTTTATCAATCACGAATACAAACAATTCGATTGGAGTCTTAGACATATACAAATCATTCCTAAGCTCAAAATATTTTAAAAACATAATTTTTTTGACATATTCAAAAGATTGATATAAATCGTTAGAGGTTTGTAGCGAAAACTTAGTTCAATAGACGATTTGTCTTAGCTTTGGACATAAGGAAATCATTTAAAATCTTTAAATATATCTTAAAGAAATAAAATATGGACTTAAGTTAGCGAAATAGGGTCAAAATAGAGGGAATTTGGCTACTGGTATGGACGCTCCGGCACTCGTTCGGGTGGTCAAGCGCCCAACAGCCAAAATGGCTATTGGAATGGACGCTTAAGCTCGCGCCCAAACAGTAACCGAGATCAAATTTTTTTTTTTGGGAAAATCTTCACAATTTTTCTAACAACTTTTGTAAAGCAAGATTCATTTAAATCCAAGCCTATCAATTTTTAAAATTAAGGAAAAAGACTAAAAATCAATTTTATTGAAATTTAATTGCTATTCTTTTTTTTTTTTTTTGCATTTCAATCCATTCATTTAAATAGCATTTTTGAGACATTTTCCTTCATAAATTCAAGTTAAAAGAAATTGATTTTCTTCCAAAATTTTATAAAGTGTTTATGCAATAGTTCGGTAACCGATTTTTAAGAAATTTTACAATTTTTCCATTAAATTCATAGTCCAGCTCCTTGCATAGATCATTATTTTAGGTTCAAGATGATCCAATGCTCCATGGTTCAAGCACAATTGGTTTCATGAGCTCAAAATCACAATAGATAAATAAAAAATAGCACGAAGAGCTCATTTTCATTGAACAACAAAACATAACCGTAGAGCATAAAGAAAAATCGAATGCTTAGGGGAGAGGAAAGCAATAAACTTACATTAGTCCTACGTTCGGTTTAGAGAGATTAGAATGATCCAAGACCCTTAGTCAAGCACCTAAATCAAAGTGAAACCAAGAACATATTGGACTTAATCATCCTTCAACTTTTGACGTCAATCAATGCTTAGATTTACGGATTTCCTACACTCCTACCTCACCAATGTTACCTAGAGTGTATCCCCCTTTCTTTCGCTTCTTTGATAACTTGTTTAGTGGAGTAAAATATGAGTATTTTATTTGTATGGGTGTGTTGCCGAGAGAAAGAGAGAGTGAGGGAGTTGGAGCTTGCTTTCTTCCTTTCTTTGTTCTTGCAAAATAGAAATTGAAGAGTTTATTATCTCCCAACCTTCCATCCATTTATATAAAAAAAAAATAATGGCAACACATGGCTATAAGAATTTTAGCATTAAAAAAAAAGATTGATATCCCTAAAATGAGGGAAAGCTGTCGGATTTTGTAGCTAGAAAAATTTGATTTTTTTTTTTTTTTTTAATTATAGGATTTGGGTCTAAATTGTTGGGCTAAAATTTTGATAAGATTGGACCACTAATTGGGCTCATTTTGGGCTAAAAGACGCGTATACGAAACCTCGAATGTTAGAAAAAATTTTCGAATACAAAGAAATTATTTTGATATTGAAACGATTTGCGCGATTGCAAAAAATGTTTTGTCGTTTAAAAATCGGAGCATTATAATATTAATTAGAAAAATTCTACGGTGGAAAGAAAATATTTCAATTATAAAAAAAAATTTCATGATTGTAGAAATAATTCATCATTGAAAAGTAAAAACTTTAAAAATTCAATTAGGGGAATTTTCGAAGTATCACAAGTCCCTACCAATTTTTATTGTTGCTAAGGGGCCCTTTTGTAACTCTATAAATGAGGACAAAGACATGATCTTTTTCTACTTTTTGCATTCAAGCTCCCTCACTTAGACTTAAGTCTTCTTCACACAAATATATTCGCATCTATATTCCACAAAAAGGGAAATACATATACTACTCATACAACTCTCATTATTTTTAAAAGAGGGAAGAGAAAAAGGTACACTCACAACTTTGGTAAGCTTGGGATTTTTAAGTACATAAGGATTTTTGAAGATTGAAGGATTAATAAGATCATAGTCTAACAAATATGCATGATTTCCATTTTGGCTTAGGTAGTTAATTTCAAGCATTGGAGCCATCAATCCTAGCATTTGAGAACCAAGGACCTAAGGTAAGTTTTGTGGTTTCTTCTAGCTTCCTTGGTTGATTCATTATGATGGTTTATGCAATATATGGCATGAGCTTATATTTGTAATTTTCTTGTAATCTATTGGCTCCATAAGCTCAAATCTTCCTTGTGATTTGCATTGTTGTGATCTTGAACACATTTGATTCATCTACCTTAGCGTATGAATGGATTTGGACCATGGACGATGGAAAATGAAAACAAAACTTCAAAAAAAAAATCGGTTATTTGGACTTGTGACTATACATTCTAAAACTTGTAAATTTTATGTAATACCCCGAGTTTTCTCTAATTCAGATTTCAAATCACCGATTTTCTCAAATTGTTTGATTTAAATAAAACAAAACACGTTTCAATTCCAAAAATGAGTATCACGTTCGAAATATTTTCTCACATCGAAATCTCGATTTCTTACATAATTTCAGCCCAAAAATAGGCCCAAAACTTACTCAATTTCGGCCCAAACATCAGCCCAAGATTCTAGCCCAAAATTTAAACAATTCAAAAAAAAGAAAAAAAGACATGGAAAATCAGATTTTCCATCCACAGCATGCTCCAGCCGCATTCTTCACCAATTTTGAGGGATATGTTGTTTGAATTGGTGGGAACTTTGACCACCAAGCCCCCACTTGATTCTCTATAAAACATGGATGAGAGGAGAGATTGGTTTCAGATTTCTTACCTAAAAAATCAGCTGAAATCTGGTCACTTTTCTTCCTCCATTTCCGGCTCTCGGCAGCCTCATTTCTTGCCCAAAATCTTTGATATTTTGCTAAGTAACTCAAGAGGGAAACTCAAGGGATCACTCTAACCTTGGTAAGCATGATGTTAGCTTGATAAGTAAGTGATTTAGACATGGTTATATTAGAGTTAACACATGGTTTATTGGTTATTAGGTGTTTAACATCACTTGGAACATTTCTAGCGTGTGATCAAGACGAGCCTAGAAGCTCAAGCAAGTAAGACTTATGGTTTCATTCTCTTGTTCTTGATCCCATGTTCATTCCATGCTTCATATGTTATTTCATTTCAAAGCCCGTAAGCATGCTATTCTTGATGATTTTGTTGAGTATGTTGAGCTTATGTTACAAATGGAGATGTTCTCCTTATTACATGTGTGAAAAACCCTTGACTTGAGCATTTTATGCACTCAATGATTCCTTGACAACGTAACCTGAGCCTTGGAACATTCTTGGACTAAGGATCATGGACTATGAGATGGATTTAGATCCTAAAAACCGGACAAAAAAATGGAAATACGGACTCAATGGTATTTTTCGACTTGGTTTTTATTTTTCAAAAAATCATTAATCAAAATCTAAA
>JACFYI010002957.1:222585-239874 GCA_014898755.1 Handroanthus guayacan | reverse complement strand
CTTTTGGTATTTGTATTTAAGTTGTAATTTTTAGCTCGACTAGGTTTTTGGGCTCATGGTTTGTATTGGTAGATGGTTGAGCTTATTTTGGAAATTATGTAATATGTACAATCATCTCTAGTTCTGAATGAATTTTCGATGGATTTAGTTTGTTTTGAGCATGTATGTTCCTGTTTTGGGTTTTAGCGTGTATGTCCGATTGCGAGTATCGTCTCGGGACACGGGGCGGGTTGCTGTCGTGGCAAATATGATTATAAATATTATAAATATGATTCTAAAAGAAATTTTGGAAAATTTGGTTTTAAAAGTAGAAAAAAAAAGAAAAAAAAAAAGTTTGGGGCGCCCAAGTCAGTGGCTTTGGCCACTGTTTGGGGGCTCAATCGCCCAAGCACTCGATTTCAGTGAACAAAATCACTGTTTGAGTGCTCGAGCGTCCAAACCTGAGACGAAAAATTCTATTTTTGTGCTTGAACGCCCATTCCAATTTCAAAAATCTTACATTTCAACTCCATTTTTCAAATATAAGTCCATATAACACCTCTTTAAAATGTCTTATGACTTTAAACAAGTTTTCCTAAGCCTGAGGTCCAATCCGAACTGTTCGTAGAATTCCTCCAATATGCGAATATTTGATCCAATTGGTTATATATGTTTGAATATGTTTGTTCGTTCTAAACCTATATGCATGTTCATTGGCGTTCTGAACCTGTATGCATGTTCGTTGGCCCTTGAGTAATTTTTAGGTGGATTTGGTTTGGGTGATATCGGATCGTCAATCTAAACTCCTAGAAATTTATGTCCGTTAGGTAGCCCAAATGAGCCTGGAGTTAGGATTCCAAAAGGCTATTCAAGGGCACATGGTCGACTGTGCCTCAAAGTTCGTTTGTGCTGGTCAAGTGGCCACTCAAATAAGGAAAATTGGAGAGATAAGGTACATGCATGTTTGTTGAAGTTATAGGGGTGACAGATCCACCAAATATAAGCTTCAGCTTTATACATTTGATTGACATGAATGTGATGTTAATTTGACCTATTTACTTCACATGATCATCTTGATTATTTTAATTTATTGCAAATCACATTCATTGTTCGATTCTCGCTATGATCTTTTTTGAATTCTAGCTTCTTTCATTATATCTTCCATCTCTTCTATGCCATAAAACTTGTTGGGTCTGTGGACTCATGATTCCAAAAATCACCATGTACGTAATTAGCTTGGATGATTAGAAGTTGGAAAGAACTTCATGTTAGCATTTTGTATTTGCATTTGTACATGTTGATGTAGTTAGATAAGTTGAACTTGTATGAAGTTTAAGAATGGTTAGTTTGTATTGTAGATCTTATGACGTAATTTTGGGAAAAAAAAATTGGGCTTGTAAATTATGAATTATTCTGAGATACTAAGTATGAATGTGATTTGGATTTTCTGTTTACGATTTTAAATTAGCTTCTATTTGTTAGTAGCATCCCAAACCTAGGGACGAATGCTCTAGTACTCTGAGGCATTATATTTAATATATTCATATGCACTTTTATTTTTAGCTATTTTAATTACAAAATTATCATTACTAATATCTTATAAGCTAAAAGATCTTATTTTATCCAAACACTTTAACAACTTATTTTTATAATAAGATTTAATATCTTATAAGCTCTAAAAACATCTTATAAGATGTAGGAGCGTCTAAGTTGTTTTAAATAAACTTAGCCAAACACCTTCTTAATTGCATTATAAAAAAACAAATAGCTGCCAAGTTTTGAGGGGGTGTGGCTAAGCTTATATAATATATATGTCTATGTATGTATTTTGTTTGTATAGTATAAAATTTGTGTAATGGATTGGCTTAGCACAATTTTTGGGCTCAAATTTGTGCTAAAGTTTGGGTTAAAAATTTTTCTTTTGGGTTAAAATAATGCATATGATAATTTTTCGGTGCAGGAAAAATCTTTTGGAAGTGATAAAATATTTTTGGTTGAGAGAAAAATCTCATAACGTCAAAAAAATCGTCTACCAATTAAAAACGATGATTTAAAAATTTAATCAGGAAAATTTTCGATTCATTACATCCCAATTCAATTTGACCCAACTTGGTAGCTAGTACGAGCCCACCACATGACTTTGGATCTAGTATCTTTTGGGATCTCTTGTGACATCACATGGTTTAATAACTTAAACTGACCTAAATATTGGAGGGTTATCGCACCACAAAGTGTTCAAGATCGTTGACCCCATCTGTAGAATAATGAACTTGATCTCACTGAATCATGTCAAGATCTCTTACACTCTGGTTTTGCAAGATATAATTTGTGTTGTTTTAAATACTTCAATCTCAATTGTGATCATGTTTACTTTCCTATTTAGGACTATATATTTAATATTGAGATTTAATTTACAAAAATTTTAAAATGTAATGCTGATAGATATGGCAATAAATTTTTTACGCCTACACAAGCTTTTAATTTTTGCCTCGTAAAGGACTGCTAAGGCAGTGAAAGAAAAGACAGCAAACTTGACTTTTGACCGATGTTTTGTAATTGATGCTTCCGAAATGTGGCTATCTAGTAAGTCAATTCAACCTTTTTATTGATGTTTCATAATTAATGCTCCTGTAAATATAGCTATCTAGTAAGCCCAACTCGACTTTGTACTGATGTTTCGTAATGAATGCTTCCGTACGTAAATATAGCTATCTGATAAGCTGTAGTACATCTTCTAGTAAATTTTTTATTTTACTCTTGACATGCAAAGAAATTATATGCTTCAATATTGTAACTTAGAACTAGCAAAATATAATTGAAATAAATTGAAAACATAATACAAATAAAATATGTAACTAAAATTATACTAAAAGAAAAAATGGACGCCAATAGAGTCGTAGAGTCATGCATGTTGTTTGAACGTTTTCTAAAATCGTGACGGCCTCCCTCATTTACGTTTAAATTTCGTAATTTGGAACATTGTTGCCAAGAGAAAATGAAGATTTTACACATATTCTAATTGACAGTGTGTAAATTTCTATGCTGTCGTATTATGTAAAGATATCGTGTATTAGATTATACTAATTCATTATAGATCACAATCAATTTGAATCTGATAATACCGTAACACGTTTACATGATATTGTTATGTAAAAATTTGTTGTGTTCGATTGTACTACAACTCGCTATGAATTTTGACTTATCTAGTAAATTGAAAATACTATAACATCTTTACATGATCTTGTTTTGTAGACACATGTTTGGCAATCATGTTTTCGTTGTTTTGTTCTAGTATAATCATTGGCAAAATAGGACCCCTCCCTCGTGTTCTCTCTACCTGAGGAAATTAATTATCCTGCTATTACACATTCAGTTGAGGACTTTGTCTTGGAAAAAATGTTTGGAGTAGCGAAATTAATTATCCCGCCATCATGCATCCAGTTGAGGGTTTTGTCATAAAAAAATGTTTGAAATAGTGAGAGAGGAACTTGATATATCAACCATATATTTTGTATCCTTCGGTTCTTATGATGTGAGATGATGTTGGATATCAAATGAGATTCAAATTCTTTAAAATTCACTTGGAGTTATTTTTTTTATTATTTACTTTTATGGGTTTGGAATCAATCTAATATTAAGTTCACTTAACATTTTTTTAACTCTTAAGATATTTCATCCAAACGTAATCTTAATTATAAAAATTCATCTTGGGACATCCCAAGAATTCCCCTAAAATAAAATCTTGAGTCATCGATTTTTCGAATAATAATTCGTTTTCAAAATCACGAACACCGTTTTAATATCAAAATAAGTTTTGCGCATCCGAGAGATTTCGTGCATTTAAGTTTCATTTTCGTGCCTCATTTTGATCCAAATGAGCCCCGAAAAATTTTCCAAATTAAAATTTGGAATCGCCAATTTTAGCAAATTAATCCGATTTCAATAAAATAAAAAATTGTTTTAATTTCAAAATAAATTTCGAACATCCAAAATATTTTCTCTCTTTCAAGTCCTGATTTCTCGCAATATTGCGGCCCAATTAGCATTTAGAGCCCAACAAATAGGCCCAAAACATAATCCAAAATGTAGCCCAACATTTAGCCCAATAAATAATATTTCAAAAACAAAAAGAAAAAAGAGAAAAATCTAGTCAAATTTCAGAGGTATGGCAGCCGGAATTTGAAGACCAAGTGATTGCCTCATTTCCAAATTATAAATAAGGGGTGAAAGTTCATATACATTGCTTGAATAATCAAATTTCTTGTTGTAAAAATCACATCTTTTCTCCCCTCAATTTCCTTCTCTTGGCCGACTCCATTTTCACACCCACACTTGAGATTTTTCCAATAACAAGGAGTAGATTAAAAAGAAAATGGGCTGGTAACTCTCTCTTGACTTGTGGTAAGTGTAGCTTATGTTAGGACTAAATGATATGTTTACGTTATGATTAAAGTTTGAAATAAGAGCTTGTGGTCTTTGTTTAGATGGTTGAAAAGATTTCTCGGTGAGCTCGGTGTTTTACAACTAAGCTCGGGATCATTTGTATTTTTGACAATTAGGCTTCAACAAGTAAGATTTATGGAAACCCCTTGCCTCTTCACATGCCTATATGTTTTCCTCATGCTATGTTGATCTTCCTTTGTTGAGATTATGATGTTCATAATCATGTTGAACCCATTGTTGTTATGAGCTCTGCTTTGCTATTATCATTGTTTCTTGTTGATCTAAGCTCAATGTCCTTGAAATGATAATCCAAAGCCTATTGAACATCTTGATATCATCACCTATGCTTTGGACTGGAAATGAAACTTGGACCATGGACTATGAGGAGGATTTGATGACCTAAAGCCAAATGAAAATGAGAGATATGGACAAAAAGTTATTTTCAACGCGATTTTGATTTTTTCGAAAAATCTTTAACCAAACTTTAAAATGATGATTTATAAATGTTTATGGATATAGGGGAATCTCAAAATGTGGTTTTGGATCAAAAAATTCAAAAGAGAGAAAGAAATCGATATGGTGTGCTACAGCGCGCAAAGCGTGCACTCAGGCATAAAATGTCCAAAAGCCAAAAATCTATTTTTTGTCAAGGCGCGCAAAGCGTGCATTCAGGCACAAAATATCCAGAACCCAAGAATCTATTTTTCGCCAAGGCGCGCAAAGCGTGCGCTCAGGCACAAAACGTCCAGAAGCCAAAATCTATTTTTTTCGCTAAAGCAAGCAAAGCGTGCGCTCAGGCACAAAATGTCCAGTAGCAAAAAATCTATTTCTTCGATAAAGCATTCCAAATGTGTGCCCAAACGCTCGTTCATACCTAACTCAAATGCATTTTCGATTTCTTTTTTTGATAAACTGAGTCCATACCTAATCTTTCTAAAATATATTTTCGATTTTGAAACAATGAATCCTCAAGTCCATAGTCACGATTTGTTTTGAATGATAAGATTGACCAAAATTCTGAACTGTTTATTTACTATTTTTGGTCAATCAAACACTGTGCCGTGATGGCTTATTGATATGCTCGATATGATTTGACTGTTCCTAAACCTGTCTGAATGAATACTGTTGGGCCCTGGGGGTTTTCAGGGGTATCAGATAAGAGTAATAACGGATTGACTATTAGAACCCTTGGGAATCCGCTACCGTTGAGTAGACTGAATGAGCTCTGGAGGTAGGGTTCTGAAAGGCTACCTTAAAGCACGTGGATAGTCGGCAGTTCTTTTACTGTACTGTCTCTTTCGAGGGCATTAGAGGGATAATGATGAAATTATTTGAAGATATAAGGGTGATAGATCCACCAAAACTGCTTGATTCAGCCTTAAAAGACTTGAATGTGATAACTGTTTACTGTTATCGATTTGATTTGACTGTCCTAACTGTACTGAACCGATTTATTGAATCACATTCATGTCTATCACTGTTCTGTTCATTGTTCGTACTCTTTTGTTCCTATTCTCTGCTCTAAGTTTTACTGGGTCAGTAGACTTATGATTCCATATTATCATGTAGGTTCCTAGACCAAGAATTGACTGTTTGGAGCTCTGTATAGACCGTGAATTTAGTGACTGAAACCCCGTATTAGTATATGGCATTCCTTTTGGAATTGATATATATAAGCATGTATCTAGATATGTTCAACGATTTGATTTCAGATTTGTCAAGAATGTATATATCGCCATCTTGTAATAGTTAGGATATCCGGATGTGATATTTTGGTTTAGTTAGGTTTTCGTTTGAACTATGGATACGTTTGGCTTGTAATTTGGATTTTGTAATGAATTTTGAAAAATTCCAACCTGTAAATTTGAAACATTAAGTTCTGAAATTGTATTTTGGAATTTTCGTTTACAGTTTTAGAATATTTTCGAATGCGAGTAGCGCATCGGATCTCAGGGTGAAATAATCCGAGAACTGGGACGTTATAGATGGTATAAGAGCCGACCACCAGTCAAAGGGAGCTAAGTGCTGTGCGGGGCAAAGTGCTATACATATAGGAGCCATCTCTTGAGCCTGTGAGGCAAAGTACTACATGCGCGGGGGCCACCTCTTGAGCCCGTAGGAGCCACCTTTAGAGTCCTAACGCCTGGTGGGTGGTCCTAGGCCAATTATATCGCGGCGCCGGAATCAGACCCTTGAAATAAGAATTGTTTTGGACTTATGTCATAGGATTGGACTGGATTAAGTTATGATAATTTGATATGATGGATAATGTTTAAATATATCGGATTGCAATTGGGAGGCCTACCAATTTGTGAACTGCTATATTTATGCACTAGCCATTTGATTTTAGGAAGATGTTATAAGCGTGAATATGCTGTTGAATTGTTTTGGGTTAGATGTCGACCCTAGTGACCTTAGGAAGAGATGGACAAAGGAATGAAGCTTTTGTATATCATTGAACATAGAATTTAGGAAACTTTGGCCTTAAGATAGATTCGTTATTATATTCGCAATTTTTCTAGCCGTTTGAGACTATTGGTAATTTCGTTGATATAATGGACCAAGAAAAGCAAAAATTGACTAGAATGAAGGAGTTGGAATATAGTCCCAATCGGGGAGGCCGTAAAAAAAAAAGTAAACGAGCGAGACTTTAATAAGGAATTAAAGGAAAGAGATGAGATGCTAATTTGGTTTGAGAGACAGCTAGCAGGAAGGGACAAAATTAGGTTGATCGATGCTAAAAATATTTGGAATGTTGTTGGAATAAATACTGGATATAAAAACAAGGAGACAAAAGATCCTAATTAAGTTAAGATTGATTAGAAAATGAAATCTTAAACCCGTCTATATATGTATGTGTTAGGAACTTCGATACATAAGTACTTGAGAGTGGCAATCTCAATTATGCCGAATTTTGTAGAACCTAGTGGTAATTATGATAATGGAAACTAGGCATGATGTGGCAGTGGTTATATAACCATTTTCTTTGCTCATTTTGTGATGTGAACTAGTAACCAGGCTTTTGGCTAATTAACGAGGAATATTTTGAACTTAATAAACATGGGATTTTAGTATTGCCGATCTTGAGCCATGAAGGTTTATTTTGTGACGAGAGGATTATGAACCTCTGAGATAATGGAATTTTGGGTTGACACTTAGAAATCTCATGAACCATTATTCGATAAATATGGCATCAAGAATAAGAATCTCAATGAACGAACTCCCCAAGACAACGCAATAGGTCAAGATGAGTTTTATTCAAGAGATTAAGGATACCAGAAAATCTAAGAAATATAGAGGGTGTCTTACCCAAGAGATGCCATGTAAGATAACTCTCCCAGCGAGAAATGGGTATGCAACAAGACAACCATTCACCTTACTGTAGCCACTTGTAAACTAATAACGACGGTCAGCTAACGTAGAACATGCTAGTAAGGAAATCTAAAAGATCCATTGTTGACTAGGTCTTGGGATTTAAACCACCCAAGTTCAGGGATGAGCTTGATAAGAAGGGAGGAGAGGTGTGATTGGGAAAATTAAGACAAGCTTTTAAGTACTCAAACACTCAGAAGAATCACAAGTTAGATATGCCACTTTCTTTTACAAAAGGCAGCATAAAATTAATGATATGTTGTAGAGCAAATATAGAAATTGAAAAGGGTCATGTAGACTTAGAAGTATTCCAAACGAGATTATGAAAAGGAAAGAATTCATGAATCTGATTCAAGGATCTCTATTGGTAATAAAATAAGAGAATTAGTATAATCAATTAATCTAGTGCACCTCACATGTCCTAACACATGAACAGAAATTAAGGAATTAAAACCGAGCCGATGTGCTAGCAAGAGAACGAAGGATGGACTCTACACAAGGATTGGAAAGTAATACCTTGGTCCAAAATTTTCATGCTAAGTTTTATCTAGCCCGAGGTCTGCGCATTCTTTTATATCACCTATGTGTGCTAAGCAAATAAGTTCAACTTCAAAATTGAGGAAAATCCTATATGAAGTTTAGAACCTATAAGAGAACCTTACGAAACCTATATTAAGTATCCAAATTCTCCTGCGATTATAGAAAAATAGGAAATTGTCGCTTGTCCTACCAAATCGCCAACCCAAAGAGGCCTTACGTAAGTAAAGCAACATGTTCGAATTCTAAATTTTTAAGCCCGAGAACTTAGGAATCGTAAGATGCTCTAAGTTAAGATCTCTTGGAAGCGTAATGGATATCCCCACCTATTCGCATAGAGATGAGAATCTGGGGACCAAATTCTTTTAAGTGGGGAGATTGTGACACCCCAAGAATTTCTCTAAAATAAAATCTTGAGTCAGCGATTTTTCGAATAATAATTTGTTTTCAAAATAACAAACACTGTTTTAACATCAAAATAAGTTTTGTGCATCTGAGAGATTTTCGTGCATTTAAGTTTCATTTTCGTGCCCCGTTTTGATCCAAATGAGCCCCGAAAAATTCCCTAAATTAAAATTTGGAATCGCCAATTTTAGCAAATTAATCCGATTTCAATAAAATAAAAAATATTTTAATTTCAAAATAAGTTTCGAACATCCAAAATATTTTCTCTCTTTGAAGTCTCGATTTCTCGTGATATTGCGGCCCAATTAGCATTTAAAGCCCAACAAATAGGCCCAAAACATAATCTAAAATGTAGCCCAACATTTAGCCCAATAAATAATATTTCAAAACCAAAAAAAAAAAAAACAGAAAAATCTAGTCAAATTTCAGAGGTATGGCAGCCGGATTCATCCCTTGAAACAAGGGATTGGTTTGCAATTTTTAATTGCCAAAATTTGAAGACCAAGTGATGGCCTCATTTCCAAATTATAAATAAGGGGTGAAAATTCATATACATTGCTTGAACAATCAAATTTCTTGCTGCAAAAATCGCATCTTTTCTCCCCTCAATTTCCTTCTCTCGGCCGACTCCATTTTCACACCTACACTTGAGATTTTTCCAATAACAAGGAGGAGATTAAAAGGAAAATGGGCTGGTAACTCTCTCTTGACTTGTGGTAAGTGTAGCTTATGTTAAGACTAAATGATATGTTTAAGTTATGATTAAAGTTTGATATAAGAACTTGTGGTCTTTGTTTAGACGGTTGAAACGATTAATCGGTGAGCTCGGTGTTTTACAACTTAGCTTGGGATCATTGGTATTTTTGATAAATTAGGCTTCAACAAGTAAGACTTATGGAAACCCCTTGCTTCTTCACATGCCTATATGTTTTCCTCTTGCTATGTTGATCTTCCTTTGTTGAGATTATGATGTTCATAATCATGTTGAACCCCTTGTTGTTATGAGCTCTGCTTTGCTATTATCATTGTTTCTTGTTGATCTAAGCTCAATGTCCTTGAAATTATAATCCAAAGCCTATTGAACATCTTGATATCATCACCTATGCTTTGGACTGGAAATGAAACTTGGACCATGGACTATGAAGAGGATTTGATGACCTAAAACCGAATGAAAATGAGAGATATGGACAAAAAGTTATTTTCAACTCGATTTTGATTTTTCCAAAAAATCTTTAACCAAACTTTAAAATGATGATTTATAAATGTTTATGGAGATGGAGGAACCTCAAAATGTGGCTTTGGATCACAAAATTCAAAAGAGAGAAAGAAATCGATATTTTGTGCTAAAGCGCGCAAAGCATGCGCTCAGGCACAAGATGTCCCGAAGCCAAAAATCTATTTTTCTCCGAAGCACGCAAAGCGTGCGCTCAGGTACAAAACATCCAGAAGACAAAATCTATTTTTTTTACTAAAGCGCGCAAACCGTGCGCTCAGGCACAAAATGTCCAGTAGCCAAAAATCTATTTCTGCGCTAAAGCGTTCCAAACGTGCGCCCAAGCGCTCGTTCCCATGAACTCAAATGCATTTTCAATTTCTTTTTTTGATAAACCAAGTCCATACCTAATCTTTCTAAAATATATTTTCGATTTTGAAACAATGAATCCTCAAGTCCATAGTCAAATTCCGATTTATTTTGAATGATAGAATTGATCGAAATTCTGAACTGTTTATTTACTACTTTTGGTCAATCAAACACTATGTCGTGATGGCTTACTGATATGCTCAATATGATTTGACTGTTCCTAAACCTGTCTGAATGAATACTGTTGGCCCCTAGGGGTTTTCAGGGGTATCAGATACGGGCAATATCGAATTTTAATATCAAAATCCTTGGGAATCCCTTACAGTTGGATAGATTGGATGAGCCCTGGAGATAGGGTTTTGGAAAGCTACCTTAAAGCACGTGGATAGTCGATAGTACTTTTACTGTACTGGCTCTTTCGAGGGCATTGGAGGGATAAGGATGAAATTGTTTGAAGAAATAAAGGTGATAGATCCACCAAAACTGCTTGATTCAGCCTTAAAAGACTTGAATGTGATAACTGTTTACTGTTATCGATTTGATTTGACTGTTCTGACTGTATTGAACCGATTTATTGAATCACATTCATGTCTTTCACTATTCTATTCATTGTTCGTACTCTTCTGTTCCTATTCTTCGCCACAAGTTTTACTGGATCAGTGGACTCATGATTCCATAACATCACGTAGGTTTCTAGACCAAGAATTGACTGTTTGGAGCTCTCTATAGACCATGGATTTAGTGACTGGAACCCCATGTTAGTATATGGCATTCCTTTTGGAATTGATGTATATAAGCATGTATCTAGACATGTTGAACGTTTTGATTTCAGATAGATCGTCAGCTTGTAATAGTTAGGATATCCGGATGTGATATTTTGGTTTAGTTAAATTTCTGTTTGAACTACGGATACGTTTGGCTTGTAATTTGGATTTTGTAATGAATTTTGTAAAATTCCAACCTATGAATTTGGAACATTAAGTTATGAAATTGTGTTTTGGAATTTCTGTTTATGGTTTTAGACTGTTTTCGATTGCGAGTAGCGTATCGGATCTTGGGGTGAAACAATCCGGGAACCAGGGTGTTACACATCTAGAGCTCATTTGGTTGGGAGTGTACTAGTAAAAGTATAAAATGGCACACATCCTTTTTTTTTTGTATAGCAAAGAATAATTAAAGGTGCCTTTTATATAAAAGTCTTGAAAACACCACATTCTACCAAATAGTTAATTACCAAATTACATTCTACCTTTGACTTCTACCATTTTCGGAGAATGCTAAGTGCAAGAGTAAATGAAGGGTTTACATCTCCTGTTAATGATTTGTGTTATCTCATGAAATTCTTACATAGTTTTATGTGAAGATATCTTGTGCTAAATTAAATTGTACTAATTTCTTTTTGAATCATTAAAGGAAAATATAACATTAATGACAATGATACGAATAACAATGTTGAAATTATCACTTTATAAGATGCATTAGCGACAATGAGTTGGTGACTTTCATTTTATTACTATGATATCTCTTTTTAAGTTAATAGTAACTTTTGTTTTGTTTACAATATTTATATGTAGTGACAAGGTTTTAAATAGTCACCAATTACTCATACATATATTGTAGCGCTCCGGGATCCAGGACTTTCTGTCCCGAGATCGGCAATGCCACCTGTAATGCCCCGGGTTACGATTGCATTCCGCCCCGTGATTCGAGACACTACTCGCGTACGAAAAATAATCTAAAACTAAAATCAAGAACTAACGAGAATAATTCGAACTAAAATTCCCAAATATCATTCAAAACAATGAAGTAATCCAAAATACATAAGCATCTAATTATCTATTACAAGTCATTCTAACAATACAACTTATAAGTTCAAATGTCCAAGCTAGCTAAAATTCATGCCTAATACAATTCCAAAAAGAAACTAGCACAATCAAACTTGAGCTATCAGTCAATCATCGTAGCTTATGAACCAATATAATATTGTGAAATCATAAGTCCATTGACCCAATAAAACTTATGGCATGAGGACAGAAACGAAAGAGTTCAAAATAATAGGCATATCGATTTCAAGACGAGAATATGATTTTAATAAACGATTCAGAATCATTCAGAATGAATGAAACAAACAAATAACAATAGACATATATCACATTCAAGTCGTATAGCAGAAATAAACATTTTGGTATGTCTATAACCTTTATAACTCTGATACATATCATATAAATTTCTTATCCCTTCAAACTCTCGAAGGAGCAACTTATAAACAGTAAAGCACAACTGACGTACGTGCTTTAGGATAGCCCCTCAGAACCCTATCTCCAGGGTCATTCGGACTACCCCACTTGTAGTGATTTACAAGAGCTCAGACAGTCAACCCAACGTTGCCCAATCTGATACCCCTGCAAACCCTCAGGGCCCAACTTACTTACATTCATGAGGCTAGCAATAAACAGGATATTCAAACTTTTCGTATAATCATAGAGCCATTTGGCACATTTTTAATTGACTATTAACATTTAAATAAACAATTCAAAAATTCGGCCAATCATATCAATCAAACGAATCGTAATTTGGACTATGGACTAGAGGATTTTTCATTCTAAAATCTTCATCTTGTTAAGAGAGGTAAAATACGAAAGAAATCATTTGGTAACAAAAGTAAATATCGAAATTCATTTAATTCAACTTTGGATATAAGACCTTGTTTAAATCATCAAAATGAAAAGATATGGAGTTTCAATTTAAATATATTACATTTAAAGAAAATATCAAATTAGCTCAAAATCTATATCTTTCTAGCGGCAGTCCACTTTTCTATTACTTTAAAAATTCATCTCAATGAGTTAAAATTCGTATTTTAGCTCCATAAAGAACTAAACTCGATAAGCTTTTTAATGGTATATTTTTCGGGTTAATTTGATAAGGGAAAGTTTGATTTTAAATTTTGGAAAATGGAAGTTGTTGTAGAGTTCATCACTGTTTCACGAAAATCTGGCAGGTCTGATTCTAGGGATGCTTTTGGCCATATTTTCCCATGTTTTGAGTGAATCTAAATTCTAATGTTATCTACACTTAAAGAGGTTTCCAACGGTATATTATATGAGCAATTTGGACAAGACAAAGTCAAGTTTTCAAGGCCGAGAAGTTGAAGAAAAGACAGAAACGTTTCCAGTTTTCGGTAGAAGTGACAACCTACTTTCTGAGGTTTTTTTCATTCATTTTTCTTCTTAATTTTTCCTAATTCTTTATTTTAAAGGCATCTACACTCAAATAGGTTTCCAACGATATATTATACGGGCTATTTGGACTAGTGGGAGTCGAGTTTTCGCGGTTAAGAAATGAAGGATTGTGCTGGGAAGACGCACCCGAGAGGCTGTCGATTTTCTTATGTTTTGAAATGTTCAAGTCTTTTATTAAATCTGTGTCTCCCTTCTCCTTTCATTTTCAGTCTCAAAACCTCATAGTCCATGGTCCATAGATGATCGAGTCATGATTTCATAAGAATAATCATTATATTAACAAATATCAAGAAGAAATGAGCCAATAAAAACAAATATATCATCATGATCATTGTAGCGCCCCGGGATCCCGAACCTTCCTTCACGAGACTGGCAATGCCACCTGTGGGCAGGTGGACGTAAAAGGTATATAAAATAAATATAACTAAAAAAACACGGCAAAATACTCTTATACATAGCTTCAGTTTTGATTTACATAACACAAGCTATACTATTACAACTTCTCAAACAAAACAAACTATTTTACATAAACTCTACACATACACGATTTTAGTGGTTACAACAACCTAGTAGGATTTTTTTTTAATTTACAACCATACAAAATTCCATTGCTAAGATGTACATCGCCATTATATATTCCAAACGAAAGCATAAAACATGGACATCTATTTATATGCTAACAGCTCCCAACTCATTCACCTACACAAAGTAAGATACTTAAATAAGTCCACTGACTGAGTAAGAATCATAGCCTCAAAATGGTAAGGAACAAAAAAATTCAACAAATGGTAATAGAGACAAGAAGCTCGATAAAATGAAACGTGCTAAACGATTGTGATTATTTTATAACAAGTACAAACGAGTAGCTCAATAAGAGCATAAACTAGTTAAAATTCAATAGCAATTCACACAATCATATAGCAAGGGGCAGAACTAGTATTTGGTAGATTTGTCACCATTATAACTCCAAATAAATATCAGTCTTATCCCTCCACAGGTCCCGCACTTGAGTGACCACTCAAGGTGATGACCCGATTTTTGTAGTGTGACATAAATGTTGACAAGCAACGTGTCACAGGCTAGTCCTTGGAAAACTTATCCCAGGCTTCCTCGGAACTACCTAAACAAGTAGGAGACCATTCAGGGGATCAACCGACGGCCCAACGCCTCCCAGCATCCCTCCTGGGGTCTTCCAAGGGCCCATAACGAGGGTAATATTCCAATGGTTACAAAGGTAATAACAATTATCCGAGTGAACATTTGAATATTCGCCGAAATAGCCAGAAATCATATATTCCAAGAGATTCATGGGTTACGAATGAGTGAAAATCTTAAACTAGAATCTAGGACAAAAGATTTTAATTTGGATTATCCAAATAGTTTGAAATGACGTGGGATGTGAATTTTGAGGGATTCCCTTCAAGAAAATAGTTAAGTTGGCCTAGTTGAAAATTTCTCTGTTACGACAGTGAATTTCCTGATCATTTTAAAAATATATCCCATTGAGTTAAAATTGGCAATTTAGTTCTACAACCATCTAGACTCGATTAGCTTTCCATTGGTGGTTTTATTTTGAAAATCCGACGAGTAGAATTTTAGTTATAAATTTTTATAATTGACCGATGGTTCTGCCATAACTCCAAGTTAGTTTGACATGTTTGGTTTTAAGAAATATTTTGGGAAGATTTCTCCATATATTTTCAAGATTCTTGAGTCTATCATCATCTGCATTTAATAAGGTTTCTAACGAATATTTTTGGGGCTGATTTGGTGAAGGAAAGCTTGGATTTCAATGGTTTGAAAGTAGAGGATGTGTTATGTTTCACTCCAGTGAGTCCCCTGCTCCTCGGTTGACCTGGCAAGTCCGGTTTCAAGGGTATTTTCGATCCTTTTTCTCCATGGTTTTGCATGATTCTTGATTCTAGCACTAAGCACACTTGATAAGGTATCAAATGGCATATTTTATGGAATTTTTGGATGTGAGGAGGTCGAGTTTTAAATTTTTAAAGTTGAGGGTATGGCAGAGGCCTCCTCTGTTTTAATAAAAAATGGCAGGTTAGATTCAAATGGATTTTTCTACCATTTCGGTCCTTGTTTTTGGGCAATTCTTGGTTCTAACAATATCTAGACTCGAAGAGGTTTCTAACGGTATCTTATATGCAATTTTTGGAGCAGTATAAGTGGGGTTTTTGAATTTTTAAAATAGGATATGCGCACTGGAGAAGCTACCCGAGAGGAAAACTCATACTTTCAAAATCTCACTTATTTCATAAAATCGTCTAGCTATCAATTTTAAGTGTGATGATCCAAAAAATCCCTTATATCCACTAGATTCTTATTCATGAATTTCATACAGAAACTTAACCAAGCTCAATCACAACCAACATAACAATATGAGGTTCATCACATGAAGCAAGTAGCCAAGGGAGCAATTTAAACATGTCAATGAACAACTCACAAGATAATGAAGCAAATTCCATAATTATCACAAGGCATAAGAGGCTGAAATGAAGGAAGAATACATGGTTATGATTCTTACCTTGATGCTAAATATATACTTGATCTATTCCTTAAGTTTTTCCCAAGTTAATCCCTACAAAAATTAAAGAATTTCTTCAACTATAATTCCATTTCAATTTCACTAAATTTCTTCAAGTAAAATGTGAACTTACTAATATGCTTAAGTTAAGGAGGGAATGAACAAATCCTTATCAATTTCCCTTTCTCCTAACTCAAGTTTGATTAGAGAAAATTGATTGAAAATTTTTTTCTTCTCCCTTTGTCAATTTTCGGCCAACATGAAAAATGAGAGGAAGCTTTAATTGAAGTAGATGACTAAGTGTATGAGGTGTTGTGGCATTAATTGAATTGGATGACTAAGTGTGTGACTAAGACACTAAGGTGGCTTATGCATTTAATAAACAAGGTGATTCTTCACCTGGTGTGTGTGTGTGGCTTGATGGCCGAATTTTCAGCATTTTCTTCTTTTTTTTCATTTAATTTAGAATATAGTTTGGACTTGGACTTTAAAATTGAATAAAATCCTTGGGCTCAATTCTAGGGCTAAATTTGCATTGATTTGGGTTAGAAATAATATTTTTGGCCCACATTTGATTGAAATAAAATTTTCAGGTGCTAAATTGAAATAATTTCGCCGTTTCAAAGTTTTTCGGACAATAGCAATAAAAATCGTTTTAAACGGCACTAGGTTTTAAATTTTTGAAACTAAGGGTTCAAAAATATAATTATGAGTATTCTTGGATCAAAATAATATATACAAGAATTTTTGAGTGTAAAATAAATTTTCAAGATTTTTTATTGTGAGAAAAATTTTAAACCGACGAAAAATCGATTATCAATTAGAGTTTTTCTCATAAATGCTTTGAAACATTTATTGATTAAAACCAATGGTTCAAAAATATAATTAGAGGAATTTTGTCACTTTTAAAATTTATTTTAGGAAAATTTTTGGGTTTTTACACTCTCCTCCCCTTAAAAGAATCTGGTCCCCAGATTCATACCTTATTCAAAGAAGTGCGGATATTTATCCCGCATCTCATCCTCACGTTCCCAAATCGCTTTCCCGACTTTTTGATTCCGCCACAAGACTTTGACTTGGGGTATTTGTCAATTCCTAAGCTGTCGAATTTGGGAATCTAATATACGAACATGTTATTCTATATACATGAGGTCACTTTGGAGTGGCACGTCAATGTGCTCGATAATATG
>JACFYI010002957.1:170895-186928 GCA_014898755.1 Handroanthus guayacan | reverse complement strand
CTAAAATTTGGTTCAATTGGGCCAAGGTTTGGGCTTGTTTTGGGCCAAAACGGCACTTATACGAAGCATCGAAAGCTAGAAAAATTTTTCGGATGTAATGAAATTATTTTGATAATGAAACAAATTTTGTGATTGTAGAAACAATTTATTGTTTGAAAAACAATAGGTTAAAATTTTAGTTAGGGAAAATTTCGGGGTTTTACATAATTAATGACAATTTAAAACATTGTCACTACATATGAATATTGTAAACAAGATGAAAGTTGCTATAAACTTAAAAAGAGATATCATTCGTAATAAAATGAAAGTCACCAACTCATTGTCGGTTAATGCGTGTTATAAAGTGATCATTTCAACGTTGTTATTCATATCATTGTCATTAATGTTATATTTTTTATTTAATGTGTCAAAATGAAATTAGTACAATTTAATTTAGCACAAGATATCTTCACATAAAACTACGTAAGAATTTCATGAGATTACACATATCATTAATGAGAGGTGTAAATCCTTCATTTTCTCTTGCACTTAACGTTCTCCGAAAATTGTGGAAATCAAAGGTAGAATGTAATTTGGTAATAAATTATTTGGTAGAATGTGGTGTTTTCAAGATTTTATACAAAAGACACCTTCAATTATTCTTTGTTACAAAAAAAAAAAAAAAGAAGAAGAAGAAAAGAAAAGAAAAATGTGCGCTATTTTATACTTTTACTAATAATACACTCCCAACCAAATGAGCTCTAGATGAATTTTATAATTAAGATTACATTTGGATGAAATATCTTAGAGTTAAAAAATGTTAAGTGAACTTAATATCAGGTTGATTCCAAACCCAAATAAAAAAATAACTCCAAGTGAATTTTAAAGAATTTGAATCTCATTGCGATGATACCCTATATTATCTTACATCATAAGAACCGAAGGACATAAGATATATGGTTGACGTATCGAGTTCCTCTCTCACTTTTCAAATATTTTTTAAGACAAAACTCTCAACTGGATGCATGATGATAGGATAATTAATTTCGCTATGCCAATCCTTTTTTCCAGGACAAAACCCTCAACTGAATGTGCAATAGTAGGAAAATTAATTTCATTGGGTAGAGACAAGATGATGGAGGGGGTCCTATTTTGCCAATTATTGTACTGGAACAAAACAACGAAAACATGATTGTCCAACATGTGTCTACAGAACAAGATCATGTAAAGATGTTACAATATTTTCAATTACTAGATAAGTCAAAATTCATAGCGCGTTGTGGGACAATCGAACACAACATATTTTTAGATAATGATATCGTGTAAATGTTTTACAGTGTTATCATATTCAAATTGATTGTGATCTATAATGAATTAGTACAATCTAATACCATATATCTTTGCATGATAGGACACCATAAAATTTACACACTATCAATTTGAACATGTGTAAAATCGTCATTTTCTCTTGGCAACAATGTTCCAAATTACGGAATTTAAACAAGATAATGAAAATTAAACGTAAATAAGGGATGCCGTCATGATTTTAGAAAAGGTTCAAGTAACATGCATGACTCTACGACTCTATTGGTTTTCCTTTTTTTTTTTTTAATATAATTTCAGTTACACATTTTATTTGTATTATGTTTTCCATTTACTTCAATTATATTTTGCTAGTTTTAAGTTACAATATTGAAGATATAATTTCTGTGCATGTAAAGAGTAAAATTACAAATTTACTAGGAGTACTATAGCTTATCAAATAGCTATATTTACGTACGGAAGCATTAATTGCGAAACATTAGTACAAAAGTCCTTTTTTTTTTTTATAATAAAATTCATAATTCAAGAACCAAGCCAAGTGTCAACAATAGGGAAACCCCCATCACAAAAAACATTCATAGGGAGATCACATAATTAGGAAGCAAAATACTCTCCCGAGACAAAGAGAACGCCCATTGAGCTAAAGAGCTATATTTAGTACAAAAGTCGAGTTGGGCTTACTAGATAGCTATATTTACGAAAGCATCAATTATGAAATATCAGTGTAAAAGTTAAGTTGGGCTTACCAAGTAGCTACATTTACGGAAGCATTAATTACGAAATATCGGTACAAAAGTCAAGTTGGCCGTCATTTCTACCACTACCTTTACGAGGCAAAAATTAAAAGCTTGCGTAGCATAAAAGATTTATTGCCATATCTATCAGTATTACATTTTAAAATTTTTGTAAATTAAATTTCAATATTAAATATGTAGTACTAAATAGAAAAGTAAACATTATCACAATTGAGATTGAAGTATTTAAAACAACACAAATCATATCTTGCAAAACTAGAGTGTAAGAGGTCTTGACATAATTCAGTAATCAAGTTCATTATTCTAAAGATGGGATCAACGATCTTGAACATTTGGTGGTACGATATATACCCTCCGATACCTAAATCAATTTGGATTATTAAACCATGTGACATCATCAAGAGATCCCAAAAGATACTAGATCCACAATCATGTGTCAGAATTGTACTGGTTATCAAGTCAAGTCAAATTGAATTAGGACCTAAAAAAAAAAAAAAAGAAGTGGGTCTTTAGGTGATGAGATCATTAAGTCCTTTTTTTTAGGGCATTTTGGACATTTTAGGTCTTTCTCAAGCTTAACCTATATCAAGGAAAGAAATATTGGATATTTTAGTAATCCTAAGCAAATATTGTAATTAAGGAAATAAATATCGATTAAATCATAAAGGGCTAATCAACTACTTCACTAGGGAAAAAAACTCCTATGAAGTATAAATAGGGCTTTGAAGAAGCCAAACAACACAAACAAAAATCAGTATACATTAAAGCATGAAAATTATTAGAGAAGATTTCCTAATTCCCTCAAACAATTCAATATAAGGTGATTCATGTTGTTCAAGGCATAATTTGAAGAAGTGCGTGACGTGTGATTCAAGATTAATGTATGAATCCTTTGAATTAACACTATTAAATAAAAATTCAATTGTCCAGCACTATAAAAGTGCCAAATTTCACCTTGGAAGTTGAAAATATCAAATTCAAGTCCAAGTCAAAATTTCAAATTAATCATAATCTTTAAGAGAATAAGTTTATGGTCCAACGGAGATATTGCACTCACCCATAACTTGCCAAATTTAATAAATTCCAATTTTAACTATTTTTCTCGTCAACTTTTACAAATCGAAAATTTGAGGATTGACTTGAAGGATTTGAGGTTTAATACCATTTTTGATTGTGGCTTAAGGAAGATATAAGGATTATGGCTATCCTTTTGCTCTTTGATAATAAAATCCTTGTATCATGGATCTTTTGCTTTGTTTGATAAGGATATGATTATGGACTTTTGAACACATTGTGACCATTATTTTGTTAATCTACAATCTTGAAAACCTTGTGGTCAGAACTCTTGGACCTACGAAACTCAAAATGATTCTTTACAAAATTTTGGCTATCATCTTAATGCCTCGTGAATGAAAATCCATGGATTCTCTTGGACCTTTTGAAATCTAATGTGATTACTACTCTTGTTCTGCAAATGATCACATTGTAATGTGGATCCTTAGACATTCTTACAAAATATGTGTATTCGTTAGAGAGAAAAATTTATGGGCATTGAAGGATTATTGTTATTTTGAAAATTTTTTAACATAAAAACAAAGTTGGAAAAATTTCTTGTCATGATTAAACTTTTAAAATGTGGATAATTAAACTTTCAAAAACTCTTTGCTAATTTCTGGAAAAAAAATTCTGATTGGGCTCCGGAGTGCACAAATGAGCGCTTAGTAGCCGTTTTGGCTACTGGGTGCTGGAGTGCCCATTCCAGTAGCAAAATTTGTCTATTTTGACTCTGTTTTGCTAATTTGAATCCATATTTCACCTCTTTAAAATATGTTAAAGTTTCAAAATGATTTTCTTAAGTTCGAGGTTCAAATCAAATCGATTGTTGAACTTGATATTTATTTGCATCTATATACCAATTAATTCGAATTTCTTGATTATGTTCATGATTCATTCTTTTGAAATATTTTGAGCTTAAAAAATTATTTTAATATATTCAAGGTTCAAATTGAATCAAAAGAATTGTATCCGAGATCGATTGAAATTTTCGTATTGATTGAATCAAATAAATTGTGATTGATTGATACTCATTATATACCATCCTATAGATGGGTTTGTTTTTGTTCAATATTGATTTGAAATTCCGTAATAATTGAATTGTATTTATTGCAATCGGATAAAACTCATTGTGTACCATCCCATAGATGGGATTGTATGTGTCCGACTTGAATTGTTTAAATCGGACATATTATTGCAATTGTGAACCCTATTGATTGATTATATTGTTGGGGCCTAGGAAGTTTCAGAAGGGATAGTTGGGTGGTATTGGACTGTAGTGGGTCCCCTTGAGGGCTTTCTTATTGTGGACAGTTTCACAATTGCTTGAAGATAGGCCTTCCAAGGAACTGGTTCATAGACATGCGGTTGACAGTGCCGATTGGCTATATAATTATCTCCCTCTGAGCGGCCACTCGAGTGAGAGGTTGAAGGGATAAGGTGCTGACTCGAATTGAATCAATCTAATTGATTAATATTGTATATATATTTGGGAGTGATAAGAGTAACAGTCTATTAAATATTGGTTCTATCATTTCTGATTATTTGTATATATTATTGAACTTCTAAACTTGAGCTTCAAAACTTAATGATAGAATTAATTCTTGTCTATTGAACTTCTAAGTTCACTATGTAATTCATCCCTCGTTTGTTGGAACTTCGAGCTTATTATTTGATTCATACTTGATTGTTGGATTTTGTGATCTTGATTATTGATTTGTTTCCCAATTATTAGACTTCTGCAATGTTCTGCTAGAATCGTCTCTTCATATATTACCATTCTATTCCTAGCTATAATTTCTTACTAAGTCATTTGAACTTATCCTTTAAATTTTCACATGTGTAGATAATTAAGTTTCTGGACCTCTGCCAAGCTTGGAGATTTTAGATTTCTCGATTTTTAGATATGAGCTTTTGTAAGTATGTGATGGTTGAAGTATTGTAATAGTAGGAAAAATCATTTTGACATGTAACTGTAAGGAATTATTTTGAATATCTATCTATGAGTTTGATATGGAATTGTAATCTAAAGATTGAGATGGAAACATTTTGGTGAGAAATTGGAATTTGTAATAATTGGTATTATCTTTATGTACTCATGAATTTATGATTTGTTAGGATGCTACTGTTTGTAAATTTGGTATCTTATGGAATATTGAGATTTTGAGACTTGTAATGAGTATGTACTTGATCATGGGTTGAAGAGAATTCTACCGAATCATAATTTGAGGTTTAAAATTTTGAAATTTCCTTCCCCGGCAATGTTTCGGTCTAGGAGTGGATGCTCTAAGTTCGGGTCGTTACAATACCTCCGCTATCATTCCAACAACTCTCGGCCCCTCTGATGAGCTCACCATACCTCCATCATAGTTGGTATTCTTGATGGGCCCGACTTGTCAAATTGTGGTATGTATTTGATCTTAGTAGTCCTTAATTTGTGACCTACTCCATTCCAAATATGGAGTCGGTCACCTGCCTCATTGCCTCCTTTCACTGGGCTATCATGTCCCAAATGAGTTGGGCAAAACTTGCCCGCTTGGTCTTCATATTTTTGTTACCATATTTTGCATTTCAGTATATGCTCATTTCTTGAACTCTTGGTGGTATTGACATTGGGCCAAATACATTTGTTTCCAATATGATATTTCCCCATCCTTCCTGACCAATTCCGCCTCGAAATCCCTCACTTTCTCCCTCTTCAATGGTCTTATGTTACACCAACTCAATCTATAATTAGATTCCTTCCATTCATTAACCTTCCGTCTTTCCCGATCCATCCTAGCCAAATGTCCGCAAAAGTCATTAGGAGGGTTAGTATAACAAAAAGGAAGAGAAAGGCAAGATAGAACACCTAAGTCACACATATTTTGAACTTTACGAAAATTCAGGTTTCCTATCATAGGCTCTGATACCATCTGTAACGCCTCAAATCTGGAGCATCCATCCCTAGATAAAAAACGTTACCTGTGGAAGGAAATGTCTAGACTAAAACCTCAAGTCTCAATGACAACATTATTACCACAAATCCATCATCATACTATGCAATTACATACGAAACAATTCTTCAAAATACAAATGTCTCCAAAACTACAAAACTAACTATCACAAACATTTTTACAATTTCATAGCTAAATAACATGAAATTTAAAGTCCATAGTTTTGTCTAACACTTGAAATTAATCACCTATACAGATAAAAATTTAAAGACGTAAGCCCAAATGGCTTAGGAAGAAATTTTAACTAGGTATAGAAAGGTGAAGTAAACGAATATGAAGACCATGAGATAAACAATAAGCTCAAGAAACTCAAGGTCATACAAAAACAATTAAATTGGCAAAACTAGTATTCAATAGATATGTCACCCTCGTTACTTCCAAAACATATACATATATATTTCCTTATCCTTTCAGTTTCTCTCTCGAGTGGTTACCCAAAGGGGAGCAATCAAATAAACACATATAGGCACTGTCGACCACGTGCTTCGGACCAGTTTCTTAGAACGCCTACCTCTAGGCAATCATAGAACTGTCTAACATATAGAAAATCCTCTAGGGGACCCACTGACAGTCCAACATGGCTAGGGATGATAATTTTTGACGTAACATGATAACCCGACATATACTTGGCATGAAAAAATAGGTTAGGTTGACCTATTTTTTGGTTTGAGTCCAATAAGATTGACATGAATAGTAATCCAAAAAAATGGATTGGATTGAGTTGGGTTGGGTTTCTGGCTACACGAACAACTCGAAATTTGATTTTAGGTGACACAACAACACGAACCTACTTGAATCAACGTGACACAACCCGAAATAACTTTTCCTATATATAAATATTGTTGGTATAATTGGACTTTAAAAAAAGATATAATTTTATAATATAAATGATATACTAATGGCTGATAAGAAAAAATAATTAGTATAAAATAGTATATAAACTATAAAATAAGTAAAAATATTTACATTCTTAAAATTTAACTAATTTTAACATATTCTTTTTTGGAAATCAAACAAATAAAAAAGTAATATCTCCAAATAATAATTTGAACATTTTAGCAAAATATATTTTATTAAAAACTAATTTTAATGATATTACATGCCAACTTTATTTAAGTTTTGTCATAACTCGCAATAAAATTGTTGGATATGCATTTAAGATACTTTAAACTACTTATTTCCTACAATTTCTCTTCTTAATTTAAATTTTATTACATAGAAAAAATTTAAATAAATCTATCTTTAACAAAATAAATTAATTATTAGTTCTCTAATATGTTGTATGTACTTAACATCACAAAGTGTATATACTCACAATCATAAATTTAAGAGACCAACTTCAATTTCTACAACTTCAGTGTTCAAAATAGTTTCTCTCCAATTATCCTGAATTATTAAACATAAAAAATGAAGAAAAATAATAAAACTATATGAATATTATGATGTTATATATATAAATATATATATATGAATAGTTATAGAAGATAAAACATTAGTTAGTAAGATAATTTTTGTACTTTATACTGACTTGTGATAAAAACATTATCCTTATATAAAATATATAGAAAATAATTCTTACTGACTTTAAAAAATTTGTGATGAGGTACTATAAATTAAAGTAGGAAGTAAAGAATATATATATTTTTCATTTGCAAAATAATCCTAATAATACTAATCACAAGAACTAGTTATAAAAGAAAATTCTAATGCTAATCCTTTTGCTTTAATCTATAGGCTGGACGTCTCACCTTAACCCCTTTCTGTTTAAAAAAAATAATTATTTTGAAAATCAAGTCAACTCGAACTCAACTCGATTTTTATTGTGTTAGGTTAAGTTAGGCAGTTTTATGTTGTCATTGGGTTGGGTTGCGTTAGGGTGATGAAATTTATGTTATATTCCAACCTCAATCTGACATGAATCCGCCGACACACACAAATTGCTACCTCTAAACACGGCCCTAGCTGTGTCTATTGAAGTTTTTTGGGGCCCAATACATAATCAAACATTTAGGTTTATAAGGATTTATCAAACACAAGTTGTCCCATTCAAACAATACGTAGTTTCAAACCAATATCGGATACAATCATTTGATTCAATTCTTATCTTGGACATATAAAAATCATATTTCGAGCTCAAAACAATTCAAAGAAATGAACCATAGGACAAAAGAGGTTGAATATATTAAAAAAAAAAAAAGGATTGGGAGCCACTACTCCCGTTATGGGCATGGACACGCCTAGGTGTAATGCCTCGGGATCCTAGACCGTCTGTCCCTTGATCCGGAACATTACTCATGAACTAAAAAAATAACTAAAAACTGTAAATAGAAAATTTATAATGTATTCATCACTTAATATCCAAACATCCATAATTTACAGGCCATTTTTTTTTATCCAAATACATCATAGAAACCGAAGATACTTACTAACTATGTCCAAAATACCATACAAGCTCAACTTAACCAAATACATTTATAATTACAAGATTCAAAATACGCCGTGCTAACATAAAGATCTCCCAACCCCATATGATCCAAAGCTAATCAACTATATGGTAATAACAAAATCATAAGTTCACTGACCCAACAAGATTTATGGCATAAAAGGTGGAGGATGATATAACAAGGAAAGCAAGATTTAATCAATGAGTGTAATAAGAAACAAATCATGAATGTGATACGCAACGAATCGAAGTAATCAATGTGGATATGCAAAACAAATAACTCAAATTAATATCACATTCATGTTAATAAAATGTATGAGGCTGAAACTAACATTTAGTGGGTCTGTCACCCTTTTAACTTCAACAAAAAATGTATAACCTTATTCCTCTGAATTTGCTGACTTGAGTGGCCACTCGAGTAGCACTAATGAACTTGAAACACGGTCGATTGCATGCTTTAGAATAACATTTTGGAATTTTATCTCCAGAACTCCTCTGGGCTACCCAATGAATAGAAATCATCAGGGGTCTGAATCGACGATCTGATATTACGTAATCCGAAACCACCTAAGAATTCTCAAAGCCCAACCAACATGCATATAGGTTCAGGACGAACAAACATATTTAAACATATAAATCCAATACGACACATATTCAAATAATGAGCAGGTTCAACGAACGATTCGGATTGGATCTCGAACTTAGGAAAAATTATTTCAAAGTCTTAAAACATTTTAAAGAAATGATATATGGACTTAGATTCGTGAAATGAAGTTGAAACGTTTTGAAACTAGAATTGGCGCTTGAGTGCTTGTAATACCCCGAGATTTCCTTGATTAAAATTTACAAAATGATTTCAAGGAAAATGAGCAACGTTTTAATTTCAAAATCACGTATCACGTGTCCAAATATTTCTCTCTCGATTGAGCATCAACTTCTATCATAATTTTCAGCCCGAATTGGACCCCGATTAAGCCCAAATGATGGCCCATACACTTCCTCATTTTAGCCCACATATATATATATATACACACACTCATTCAAATCAAATTTTGGGAATTGGCAAGGCATGGCCACCCTTACCTTTGATAGAGAATACCATGGTGGTTGGTAGAAAACCCATGCCCAAAAACTTGATTAGCCAACCCCTCCGCCAAGCCCCTCCTTTATAAATAGAAAATGAGACTTGTTACCACCACTTTCCACACACCCAAAAATCTGAAAAATACAACTCAATTCACCCCTCTCCACACCCTCACTTTCGGCAGTCTCCACCTCCACACACACACTTGCACCTATAAAGTTCAAGATTTAAGGGATACAAGAAAGGAAATCAAGGGGGGAAACTCTCCACACATTGGGTAAACCAAGTCTTAAGCTTGTCTATATGATATGCTAGAGATGACTCAAGTTTGATAAATGAATTTATGGTGTGATTTAGGCATTTGATTCGGTTGATATACTCGGAGTTCTTGTTCAAATCAAACTTAGGACTAAGGTAAGACTTATGGAACCTCGTATCTCTTTTGGCATGCTTATACGTTCCATCATGACTTGTTCATCGTACTATGTTGAGCTTATCTTGCTTGAGCATGTTGTTTATTATCATTCAAATATTGTTGCTTTGATTCTTGTACCGTTTGTATGAGCTCAACACATGTAAATTGTGATAAAATGTATCGTGAGCATTCTTGATATCCTACTCATGCTTGAACTGAAATGTACTTAGGACTATGGACAAAAATGGATTTTAACGTCATGTTTTAACTCGATTTTATTTCTTTAAAATTCTCCGTTCGAACTCCCAAAATGATGATTTGGAAATGTTTATGGACTTAAAAGAACCCCAAAAATATAGTTTTGAACTTAAAATTCGAAAAAAAATCAAAAAACAAAAAAAATAAAAAATTGGCCAAGACCACGCGCTTCAGCGCTTAGAATGAGCGCTCAAGCGCCCGGTAGGCGCTCAAACTCTCAAAACGAGCGCTCAAGCACGCGGCCAGAAACCTTATTTTTTTCGTTTCCAGTACCTCGGCGCTTAAGCGCCCAAAGTGGCGCTCAAGCGCCCGTCCAAACCATGAAACACCAACCTTTCCAGAGAGCTCACGCTTAAGCGCAGATACCGGCACTTCAACGCTCGTTGCGGGAAAATTTTGGCTCGTTTTCATGATTTTAACATTTTTTCGACTTCGTTTCGATAACCCAAAAAACCATATTATGTTTTCTAAATCAAAATTCTAGAATTTTTTTTCAATGAATCCTCCAGTCCACAAGTCCGAGTTTTCCGACTTGTCCCAAACGATAGGATTGACTTAAATAATGAACCGATTTGTTACAACTCTTAGTCAATCAATCACTGTGCCGTCATGGCGTACCATTATAACGTAATGAATTGATCGTTCCCGAAACGAATTGAATGTTTATTGTGGGCCCTGGGGTTTGATAGGGGTATCTAATGCGGGCAATATCGGATTGACTATTAGAACCCCTAGAAAACCCCAACTGTTGGATAGACTTGACAAGTCCTGGAGTTTAGGATTCTGAAAGTTTAGCCTAAAACACATGATTAGTCGACAAAGTGCTTTTAATGAATGGCTCTCCTTGAACGACGGCTCGGAGAAGCAAAACAGAGGGATAAGGATGAATCTGTGTTGAATATATAAGGGTGATAGATCCACCAAAATTGCTTGATTCAGCCTTACTTGGCTCGAATGTGATTATTATCTATTGTTATTGATTTGAACAGAATGACATGACTGTACCGTACTGTTCATTGAATCACATTCCTGTCTTTTACTGTTCTCTCTAACGTTGTACTCTTTGTTCCTACATTATGATATGGAATCATAGAAGTGGTTCAAATCAATTTTTTCTGTTTAATAGCAGTCTATTTTTGTAATTTGTTAGGCATTGTATTTGATGTTGATTTCAGAATAATTGCCATCTTGATTTAATGATGTAATAAAATTGCTCTAATATGATGTAATAGTCTATTACTATTTTGCAAAATGGTTATTTTTTTTTTCATTCATTAAAAAACATACCAAAATAACTAAGGTAATCTTACTTTATATAATATAGAAGTATAGATAATTAATTTATTATAAAATTAATAATCTATTAATCAAAAATATAATTTTACAAAACTATGATTTACAATGAAACCAAAATTCCAAAATTTCTATTAAAATTAGGATGTCACCCCGATATAATCTAGAATGAGTTCAATCTTACACTTTGCAACTCAACAAAAAGAAAAGGCAAGTGAGTTTTGGTTAAAATTGAAGACACATATAAATACTTTTCAGCTAATGTTGTGGTTTCACTAAGTTGTCAATGTTTTATGTTGGTTATTGAGTTATTTTTATATTATATTAATAATTTATTTTATTATATTGTATTAATAATTGACCTTAACTCCATTATGATCTAAGCAAATCCAATCGAAATATTGAAAAATTAGAGGTAGTCGACCATACTTCAAGGTGAGTTCTTACAAAAAGTTTTGACCAAAATCTATTTTATGTGTTTTACCCTTTACTCTATGCTCTATCTCTATTATAAAAATGTGAAAACGCGTGGCAGTACTGCTGCGCGTAAGATGACTCTTTTCAATTTTTTTGGCCCCCCAATATTCCAAAACGATGTCATGCCGGCTTCGCTACTGCTTGAATGAGTTGTACATTTTGCTTCGTGAATGGCCAGAGATTTAATTTCTCCATGGGTCCCATAGGAGTTGGAAGAAACGTGCTCATTGTATAATTTCGTAAAAATCGTGTTTTGTGCTATATGTGTTTGTACGTTGTGCTTCTTCCGTTAATTATTATGAGTAGTAAGAAGGACTATCTATCGGGGGTGCCAAATGCAGAGCGTAAATTACTAATGCAGAGTAATTAAAGTTTTTTTATATAAACCGTCACCCCTTATAAATGTCTGTTTTTGAAAATTTAGTATATTTAATAATAAAATCACATAAATTTCAACATTTTTAATATGAGTAAGTCAGATTACGAGTAAAATTCTTCTAGTAGTGAGGTAAAAAGTTGCATTTGAAATAAAAAATTGAATTTTTTTTTTAAATTACGCTTCGCATGGGCATGTAGAACTGTAATATTGCGCCCGTGGGAGGCGCACATACGGGCAAATTGCGCTCACACGAGGTATAAATAATAATAAAAAAAAGAAATCCTTTAATTGCGCTCGTGGGGGGCGTGATTCTTTCCAGATTACGTCTACCACGGGCATAATTTTTACTTCATTGCTCCCGCCATGGGCGCGATTCACTAAGTATAGCGTCTGTGGCGGGCGCAATTTTAAAAAAACAAAAATTTAATATTTTTCGCGAATTTTATGTTTCTCTTTAATTTTTTTTCTTTTATTTTCTTAAAATATCTTATCAATTCATGGTGCAATATGCAGGATTTAGAAATATTTGAAGAAGTGGATTACAATGTTTATTTTATAACTGATCAAACATTTGGCAGCAAAAACGAATTGAAAGAATATGCCAAGTCTACTGCGCGAGAGCACAATATGTTTTTAATTGTACAGTCATCGCGTAGACGAAATATATATATATCATGTGAGAGATATGGTAAAGGAAAGATGATTCGCGCAAATATAGATGTAGAGAGCCGAAAGTTCACTAGGACGAAAAAATGCAGATGCTCTTTTATGTTGATAGGACACATGGAAAGTGAGAATGTGTGGCGAATATCAGCATCAAATGGAAAGCATAATCACCCTCCAGCGATGTATTACCATGGGCATTCAATGGCGAGTAGACTGACCCAAGAGTAACATGAAATTACAAAAACGTTGAGTAAAAGTCAAGTTAAACCAAAAGAAATTCTGGATCACCTTAGGCGAGAGGACCCTACTATCCAAACTTCTCTTAAGCATATATATAATGCCATAAATAAAATGAAGGTAGAAGCCCTTGGTGGACGTACAATGGTCCAACATCCCACGCATAGTATTGCTCAGAATGAATATTTACAGTGGCATCGCGTCAATCCGACAGGCAATGAAATAATTGACCTTATGTTTGCCCACCCATAATCCATAGAGCTGCTGAGGGTATTTCCATACATATTGCTAATGGATACAACGTATAAGACTAATAGGTACTGAACTCGTGCTATTAAATTATTTGTTAATAATTTATTTTTGCATGATTTGCAAGCAACTATTTAATATTTAAATGTGTTTGTAATGGGTATAAGATGCCTCTGTTGGAGATTATTGGAGTGACTCCCGTAGGAAAGAATTTTAACATAGCAGTTGCTTTCATGAGAAATGAATCGGAGGAACATTATAGCTGAGTTTTGAATAATTTAAAGTGTATTTTTGATGGGGGCATCCTACCCAGCTTTATTGTTACGAATAGGGACTTGGGACTGATGAAGGTGCTGGATCGAATATTCCCAGAATCATATCATCTTCTCTGTCATTTTCATATTAATAAAAACGTTCAGCTGATGGCAACAAAGCTCATGGGCGGGCTCAAAGGTTACGACATTAATTTTTCTCGTCGTCTTTGGAAGACGTTGATTGATTCTCTTACTGTGGAGGAGTACGACAACAATTACAAGCAACTAATGTGGAATTATCAACGCTGCCTACTGTTATTAACATACTTGAACGATACTTGGCTCATACATAAGGAGAGGTTCGTTCGAGCATGGAGTGACCATGTTTTCCATCTTGGTAATAGGACAACAAAGAGGTAATTGATTTATTTAGTTTTATTTTCTTTATAGCACTTATAAAAAATTAATATTAACAATTTATTATTGGTCAATAGGGTGGAGAGTGCACATTCGTCTTTAAGAACATGGCTCGGCTCGTCTACTAGGGGATTTGACACTGTATGGAGCCAGATACACTCCCAGATTGAGTCTCAAATCAATGAGATTTTGGCTGAATTTGCAAAATTATCAAAAATACGAAAAATGTGGTGTCGTATTAGTGTTTTCAAGCACTCAATGGAGTTGTGATGCACGAAGCATTGAACTTGATGGATTAGGAACGCAAGATGGGAATGACTGCTGGTGTGTGGGAAGATTCCTCTACGTGTACGTGTTACTTAAGAAACACCGATGGCCTCCCATATGCACATGAGATTGCTGAGAAGGAATGTAATCGGGAATCATTTCTCAGTAATGATATTCACATGTTTTGGAGGACTCTAAGGACTGAAATGCCATCCACTACGGATACAGCTGCTGACTAGCAAATTGAAATAAGAGGCTTAATCGAGGAATATGTAAAAGAATTATACACGCGTCCGATGATTGAGCAGAAGCATATGTCAAATATTATGTTTTCACACCTGTACCCAGAGGCTGCCCACTTGGATGAGTCATCCGTGCAGCGGCTTAGGGGCCGACCGAAGAATAACCTAACTGCAAGAAACCCATCAGCTTGGGAGTACAAATTTTCGAAGTTCAGCATTTGTAAGTCTTCTTCTGGGTCTGACAAGGGTCGAGGCCGATCTTCGACCAGTTTGAGGGATCGTGGATATTCGTCTTTGGGATCAGTCAGTAGAGACTCTTTTGGAAGAGGTCGTGCTTCATCATTGTCATCTGGCAAAGGTGCATGCCTATCGTCGTCATGTGCACCAGTTCAAAATAAGAATCCTCCACCAGATTTTCAATTTATTCTGTCCCAATTTCTCATTCCACACATAAGGTCTTATGTTGATGTCATCAGGGATAGTAATTGTGGATATCGATGCGTTGCTCAAGTTGTCTACGGTGATGAGAATCGATGGCTTAATGTACGGCATAGCCTGCACGATCACATGTGGGGTAGGTGGGCACTGTACATCAATGTTTTTGGCTGGAAAGAAGCTGGTGACATGTATGCTTCTCAAGTGCTGGCATCCATTTGCCATTTTATAAATGACACAGTCCCAGATAACAGGTGAATGATGCTTTTAGATAGGGGCCTGATCATCGCCACGCACTACAGTGCAATCATTCTTGAATTATCGAGAAATCAGTGTATCATGCATTTGCCGTTACTATGGGAAGGGAATGCTTCGAAGATTGCTCATGTCATCTCTATTATGTACGATGCTAGCGCACGGCATTTCATTCAACTTACGAAGAGAGATTACTGTCCTCTACTACCGATTAATCTACAGTGGGATCGATACCAAGATCCGAGCGTCGGATCATTACGAGAATTATTAAGTAGTAGAATTCGAAGGTGGGAAAGACTTGCTATGCATATGTAGTATTTTTTTTACTAATTGTATATCTCAACTTTTTGAAAATGTATGTATGATTTTTTTAATAAATATACTATATAAATATATATAATATTATATATATACTATATATTAAATATATACTATTATGTGGTATATATATAATATTATATATTATATACTATAATATATAGCCTATATACTATTATGTAACAGTCATTATTACAATAGATATTTAATAGCAAGAAAGAAAAACTTGTTTGTGTCT
>JACFYI010002957.1:145978-160603 GCA_014898755.1 Handroanthus guayacan | reverse complement strand
AGAAAAAATGTAAGTGATTTGATTTCTACTTTTTATTCTTAATTTTTATTAATTCATTGTTATATGTGCTAAGGCTTTTAATAAATTAGAAATTATAAAAATTATGAACAATTAAGATAATGTTAAAATAATTGTTAAGTGACTTACTTTTTATATCTGTATTTTAATTGCTAATTTGGCATTACTTTTTTGTAATTGATGATCACGGCAGTTGACTAAAAGTTTAAATCTTTAGTTAAACGTTATGAAATGAGATTTCTTTTGGGGTTAAGGAATGCCATTTCGAGGTTAAAATAAAGGTATATTGTCATCGAATAAATACAATTTTCTTCTTAAGAAAAATGTAATCTTCTTGAACTTTTAAGACACTTACAGAAATTTGTGAAAAAAATATTGTTATGATATTGAGAACAATGTGAAAAATAATCAGTTTGTTTGCCTTACCATGCCAAAAGAAATTATACATGGACGTGCTATAGAAATAACTAAAGATATTATAGAGGATTTAAATGATGATTTCTTTGGTATACTTATTGATGAATCTTGTGACATATCAGATGATGATATTATAATGATATTTCAAAATATAAATTTGACGAGGGCAATTCACTAATATATTTAAATTTTATTTTTTTATAAAAAATATTAATATTATTTAAATTTTATTTTTTTATAAAAAATATTAATATTATTTAAATTTAATTTTTATTGAAAATTTGACCCTACTTAGCAAAAATCCTGGATCCGCCACTAAATGGATCGTCTGCATCTTTAAGCAAGCCATAGAACTTTTTAGTTGAAGGATTAAGCTCATCTTCTATATTATGGTCTTCTGCATCAATACCACTTCCTAAAGCATCCATAACTATATTGACATATGGATTTCTCTCTTCCATATTTTCGTCGGGTACCAAATTTCCAACTCTGTTGCTGCTCAAAAGTTTCTCACCATCGGCTGTCCAATTCACATAATTGACCATAAATCTGTTGCTGTACAAATGTTGAGCTACCCAAAAAGTTTCCATCCTTGATCTATTTTTATAGCTCGCACACAGGCATAGAATACGATGTGCAGAATCAAATGTTATTTGATGTTCGTTAACGAATTGGATGAAGAGATTGACTCCACCTTGGAATTCATTACTAACCAGACCAATTGAATCCTTCCTACGATTTATCCAACTTCTATTGGGCTGCATGAGTACTGCAATTTTTCATCTTAAACAAAATAAATTGAACATAAGTATGTGGGTGCGTAAGTGAGAGAAATGGTTTTATTATGGCACTAATCACTATTGGCAAGTTGTGTTCGGATTTAGCATGTTGAAGCTGAATATGATAGGCTAAAACATCCCTCTACATCTACATAGAGTTACTTAAGTGAAAGTGCCTCCAATATTTCAGCTCATTTCATGAAAAGAACTGCAGCGGAGACAAATCCTGATTACTCTGGTTTCAATGCCCAAAATAGATACAAAAATGAAGTGATTCGAAACTAAGAAACTATCTAGAAAAAGAGAAAAAAAATTATTTGGATTTACTGTATTCTATTGGGTATCTCCTCAATGCCAACTGAAAGTAGCTTTCAATACAAGATTACTGATCACGATAACTTTTGATGTGACTGCAGTAAGGATAAATTACAGTTCATCATATTGTGTTAAAAAGATTTAAGCCAATACAACAATCAATTAAATCAGTTCACCATTAACACTATTTCTAATTGTTACATAACTCTAGAGAAATTTAACAATAGCTTATACACATCCACACCTTATACAAATCAATTAAAGTTTAAATGCCATACACATCAACCGCATCCATTAACCTAATTCTAAAAAATTAGAGAGAAGTGGACCTTAAAGTTCAATGTATTTTGCAGAAAACTAAATTCAACATATTTTGCAGAAAGCTAAGGAAAAATAAGTCACGAAATGGGAGATAGCCACGAATTACTATCGTTGCGACAAAATATTAAAAACCCACAAAAATATGTGGGTTAACACTCCATTTACAGACCTGATGAAATAGCTTTCGCCCCTCTGGAGATTTTAGTGATTTTCACTAATAGGGGAAGGAATATCCACTGCGTAACTGAAAGTGACGTTTATGATGATGAAATTGAAAGTTAAATTCTAAAGCAATTGAAAGTTTGAGTTTGAGCGAAAGCGAGAAGGGAGGTAAAGCAATCTTTTTGAGCGAAAATAAGAAATTTTGGAGAGGACAGTCAAATTAATTAAGTATAATTAGCCTATGTTCACTTCATGAGTTGGATTGTCCAAAATACTCTCAAGTGCAATATTTTCCCTCTCTTCTCCTCGATTTCAGTAAGAGAAACCTTTTTTCTTCCTTCTTCTTCACTCTTCGTCTCCAGCCTTTCCTTTTTCTCTCTTCAGTTCTCTCCAGCTTCTTATTAGTCACGCTTCGTTCTTTATTCGTCCAATTTTTTTGTTCCTACCCAATCATATTTTCCAACTTTTTTGCTTACGGTGTTCTCGAATAGGTTAATTGTAAATGGCATCTAAATTAAGTAAATTGTAATCACAATATGATATATAAAGTCACTGAACATTACGTTATTCAGGATTAATAGCAATTGCAGTGCAAGACGAAACAAAAGCAACAGTTCATCTCAAAAAAAAAAAAGAAAAAAGATATGCCATTTATCAAAATAGATAATATGAACAATGTTTATTACACAACGAAAAAAAAGAAAAAAAGAAAAGAAAAAAGCCAACATCTGAATAATATCAGAGAATGAGTCTCCTGTGGGGCTTCGGCAAGTCTTCTTAACAACGAAAAAAAAGAAAAAAAGAAAAGAAAAAAGCCAACATCTGAATAATATTAGAGAATGAGTCTCCTGTGGGGCTTCGGCAAGTCTTCTTCGAAGGTGACGCGCAGATGGTCCCAGTGTTTTTCTCTCTATTTCACATACCGCTCAGTATAAGCAAGAAATAAAGGGAAATAAGGGAAAGCCCCAATTGTATTTGTTGTCTTGTCCCAGGTTATGTTGGGATGGGACAACAATGCAGAGAACAAGTGGTAACAAAGCCGCAACTCTTCCATCTTGTATTGTAACTGTTCCAATGTGAACTGTCTGGGCCCCCAATTCATCATCGAGTGTATGCATCTCCAGGTTTTCTGCACATCATCTTCATAAACTGTAATATCCCAAGGGTCAACCAAGGGTGGCATAGGACGCAGGATGCATCTGGAATGGCTTTTAAGAACATCAAAGTATCTTATGTCATCATCATCAGTCCAACAAACGTGCTCCATCTTTTGTGTGTTTTCTTTTAATTTTTGGTTTTTCAACAATTTCGTCATTCACAAAGTAGATAAGTGAAGCACAGGTTTGCACTGAACATTCAATCTTATATGCATTGAAATGGCATTAAATTAAGTCAACAATCATCTCTAACTAGGAATTGATGCAGCAGTTTGTGATGAAAAGACGTTTGGAATTAAATGAAAAGATAGCACGTTCATCTATGAAGAAGAGCACGTTCATCTATGAAGAAGATCAATAGACGCGATGCCTTTTTTTTTAAGTATAGGTTGTTAGCAAAATTGGTGGAGTTAATACTTAAAAGTATGTAGCATTTTGCGTAATATGAAGTGCGCTAGTTAAAAAAAATGTAGTTTATTGTTTTGACCCTATTTTGGCCTCCGTGATCAAATGGCCAAAAAGGCAGACGCGATTGTTAGGCTTCCCAATGATGAAAATTGACGTTTTGCATTAAGCGAGCAAATATCACGCAAAACAGAAAAACAATCCATAAACCAGAGAAAGAGAAATGAGTTGAAGAAAATAATGATGATACCTTAACTATAGGCCTTCGCACAGATGTAACTAGAGTAAATCATTAATTATAGGTCTCTGGGCAGTTGAAACGGGAGTTGACATTAATGACTTCGTTTTTAACTTCTAGAGTCGTTGTATATAGACGTTTTAAACGAAGCAAACATTAGCTAATTGGCATCAAAACGAGAAAATTTCCATCACCATTGTTGATTCTACTTTGGTATATTTGACCCTATACCTGCATTTCTTGTACATCTTACCTATATCACTCATAGTTTATACATGGACAAAATTGGCAACGAGGAAGGGAATTTTCATTACTGTTGTTGATCCTACTTGGGCATAAGTAACTCTATATCTAAATATCTTGTAAATCTCACATAAACCACTCATAGTTCATACATGGATACAATTGGCAACAAGAGAAGGAAATTTTCATTACTGTTGTTGATCTTACTTGGGTTTAAGTGACTCTATACCTGAATCACTCATCAGGTTTACCTAGAGCACTTCTAATTACTCCATGGACACAATTGACAACAAGAGAAGGGAATTTTCATCACCGTTGTTGATCCTACTTGGCCTTAAGTGACTCTATACCTGCATTTCTCGTAAATTTCAACTATATCACTCATTGTTAACATATGGATACTATTGGCATCAAAACGAGAAAATTTTCACAACTATTGTTGATCCTACTTGGGCATAAGTGACTCTATACCTAAATATCTAGTAAATCTCACCCATATCATCCGTGGTTCATATCTGGACACAATTGGCAATAAGAGAAGGGAATTTTCATCATCGTTGTTGATCCTACTTAGGCATAAGAGACTCTACACCTGAATTTCTCGTAAATCTCACCTATATCACTTGTGGTTCATATATGGCCATTATTGGCATCAAAACGAGAAAATTTTCATAACTATTATTGATCCTACTTGGTCTTAAGTGACTCTATACCTGAATATCTCGTAAATCTTACCCATATCATTCGTAGTTCATACATGAACATAATTAGCAATAAGAGAAGGGAATTTTCTTCACCGTTGTTGATGCTACTTAGGCATAAGTGACCCTATACCTACATTTCTTGTACATCTCACCTATATAACTCATGGTTCTTACATGGACACTATTAGTATCAAAACGAGAAAATTTTCATAACTATTGTTGCTCTTACTTGGCCTTAAGTGACTCTATACTTGAATATCTTGTAAATCTCACCCATATCATTCGTAGTTCATACATGGACACAATCAGCAACAAGAGAAGGGAATTTTCATCACTATTGTTGATCCTACTTGGGCATAAGTGACAGTATACCTCCATTTCTCGTACATCTCACCTAATCACTCATAGTTTATACATGGACACAATTGGCAACAAGAGAAGGGAATTTTCATCACCGTTGTTGATCCTACTTGGGCATAAGAGACTCTATACCTAAATTTCTCATAAATCTCACCTATATCACTCATAGTTCATACATGGACACTATTGGCATCAAAACGAGAAAATTTTCATTACTATTGTTGATCTTACTTGGGTATAAATGACTCTATACCTGAATTTCTCGTAGATCTCACCTACATCACTCATGGTTCATACATGGACACTACTGGCAACAAGAGAAGGAAATTTTCGTCACTATTGTTGATCCTACTTGGTCTTAAGTGACACTATACCTTAATCACTCGTCAGGTTTGCCTAGAGCACTCATAGTTAATCTATGGACATAATTGGCAACAAGAGAAGGGAATTTTTATCACTGTTGTTGATCCTACTTGGGCATAAGTGACTCTATACCTGCATTTCTCGTACATCTCACCTATATCGCTCATAGTTCATACATGGACACAATTGGCAACAAGGGAAGGGAGTTTTCATCACTGTTGTTGATCCTACTTGGGCATAAGAGGCTCTATACTTGAAATTCTCGTACATCTCACCTATATCACTCATGGTTCATACATGGACACAATTGGCATCAAAGTGAGGAAATTTTCATAACTATTATTGATCCTACTTGGTCTTAAGTAACTCTATACCTGAATATCTCGTAAATCTCATCCATATCATTTGTACTTCATACATGGACATAATTGGCAACAAGAGAAGGGAATTTTCATCACCGTTATTGATCATACTTGGTCTTAAGTTACTTTGTTCCTGAATCACTCGTCAGGTTTACCTAGAGCACTCATAGTTAATACATGGACACTAAGTGCTACAAAACGAGGTAATTTTCATCATTATTGATTATCCTACTTCAGCTTAAGTGAATTTATATGTATCTTGACTCGTAAAGTTTACTTAGGGTGCACATTGTTCATACATGGACACAAATGGCCTTAGGGGAAAGTTTATTTATTTTATTTTAAGTTAGTGCACCCAATGAGTATCAAAACAAAGTGTAATTTCATTCAACGCAACTCCAAATTTTATAGCAAAAATATTCAATTTTTCTACATATTGTCCATTTTCATCCAACAACTCATCGTAATTGATAGTGGCCATGACTTAAAATTTTGTGAGCCATACGAGCTCGCACCTCATCCATCGAGCATGTTTCAAATATTTTCTTTCGTATTTTACCTCTTTTAACAAGATGAAGATTTCAAAATGAAAACTCCTCTAGTTCATAGTTTAATTCTGATTTGTTTGATTAATATGATTGACAAATTTCCAAATTGCTTATTTAATACGATTGGTCAATCAAACCTGTGCCGAATGACTTCATGATATATGATATGGTTGAAACGTCTTGTTTATTCATACCCTACTGAATGAATGACTATTGGGTCCTGGGGGTTTTCAGGGGTATCAAATTGGGCAATATCGGGTTGACGATTTGAGCTCTTGTAAATTCAGGCCACATTTTGACCCACTAATTAAATATTTCACAAAAAAAAAAAAGAAAGAAAGAAAGAAAATCAGATTTGATTTTCTGATATGAGGCAGCCAGATTGCACCCCAAAAATAGGGACTGGTTTTCAATTTTTTTACGTACAAATATTGGTGACCAAGTGTTGATCCATTCCTCAATTATAAAGCGTGTTGGAAACACATATTCCATCCCCTTTCTTGCTGCAACTTCTAGCTTCTTTCTTTCTTTCCTCTCCATTTTCGGCTAACTCCATTCATACACACATGCATTTAAGTTTCTTCAAAATTTTCTCAAATACTAAAACAAGATCAAAGGAAATTAGGTGGTGTTCTCTCCAAACATTGGTAACATAAGTCTTAATTTATGTTTAAATGATATGTTAAGTTATAATTTAAGTTTGATTAGATCTTGTGATCATTTGTGTAGACGGTTGAACAAGTATTCGGAAAAACTCGGTGCTAGTGACTAAGCTTGGGATCATCTAATACTTCGACAAGTAGGCTTCAACAAGTAAGACTTATGGAAATCCTTTGCTTCCTCCTCATGCTATATGATCTTCTTCATGACTTGATTCTTTTATATTGAACTTATGAAGATCATGATTTTTCTTGGTATTCTTGATATATTGAGCTTATGGTTGTTATTATCATCCTTGTTGTTGATCTTGTGAATATGAGTTCTCATTTTGTTATAAATAGCCAAAGCCTCTTGTGTACCCTTTGACATCTTACCTAAGCTTTAGATTGGATTTGGATCTTGGGCTATGGGCTAAGATGATGATTGAACCCAAAAAAAAAAAAAAAAATGAAAGAAGATGGAAAATATGGACTTAAAACATGGTTTCCGACATAATTCTTATTCGTCGAAAAATCTTAAACCAACCTTAAAACTCATGATTTACAAATGTTGTTGTACATAAAAGCATTTCAAAAATATGGTTTTGGATAAAAAGTTGAAAGAAAATAAAGGAAAAATGAAAATGGGCATAAAAACCGATTTTTCCACTTTAATTTGTAAAATGAATTAAAAATCAAAATTTTCAGAAAACTTACTTAAAAGTGAGACTTTTGGACTTCTGTGGATCAGAAGAATTTATTAAAAAAAAAGAAAAAATTACTGTTCATGTTACTGTTCACGCACGCGACTGCGCATGAATAATGGCGCAGTCGTGCTCGGGTTAGTGGCTTGGGCCGATTCCATGCGACCGTGCCCGTTTTTGAGCATGGTCACACCTGAGACAGTCTCTAAGCTTCGAAATTTGATCTCTTTTGTTATTTTAAGTCCATTTTCTATCTCATTTCAATTATTTAAATTTTTCAAAACGATCATTTCCTTAATCTAATGTTCGAATCAAATGAATTTTGAAATTTACATTTATTACCAAATATTTTCTATTGGGCCGAATTATCGCTAGAAATTGGGGCTTGAAAGAGAAAAAATATTTCGGATGTATGAAACTCATTTTTGAGGTTAAAATATTTTTCGTTTTATTTAAATCGGATTAATTTTTGAAAAAAATGGCGGTTCAAAATTTTTATTTGAAGAGTTTTCGGGCCTTGTTTGGATCGAGATGGGACACAAAAATGAAACTTGAATACGCAAAAATCTTTCGAATGTACAAGACTTATTTTGATGTTGAAACTACATTCATAATTTTGAAAACGAATTATTATTCGAAAAATCGGTGATTCAAGATTTTATTTTAGGAAAATTTTCGGGGTGTCACAACCCAACTTTGGGTGCATTAGAGCTCAAGGCAGTAGCTCGGGGCTGCGCGGGTTGGTCCACTCCCATTTCCTAGCTCAATCACTCCCAGTCCAAAATGTTTTTAAATGTTTTCTGACCCTATTTTGCTACTTTTAGTCCATATTTCACTTCTTTAAAATGTTTTAAAATTTCAAAATGATTTATCCTAAGTTCGAAGCCCAATTCGAATCGTTTGTTAGAATTGTTAGTTATTTGAATTCGTGTTCGAATGAGGCTAATTATTTTGAATATGTTTTGCTCATTTTGAACCTAATGCATGATAAGTTGGGCTCTGGGAACCTCAGGTAGTATTGAATTGGACGATATCGGATCGTCGATTTGAACTCCTGAGAATTTTCGCATTGTGATAATCCGAAAATTTCCTTAATCTTGATTATATTATTTTCTTTCCATCTGAAAATTAATTTTCGGCTAAATTTTCCCAGCAAGGAAACTTTGTTTTAGAATTTTTTTCTACACAATATTATTAAAAATACCCTATTAACTTTGAAAATATTTTATCGTGGCCCAAAAATATTATTTCAAGCCCAAATGAATGAATAATTGACCCAAAAATTGAGGCCCAAAGATTTTATTCAATTTCTAAAGTCCAAATCCAATTCTAATTTAAAAAAAAAAAAGGAATATCAGCCTCAAAATCGATCACACACACAAACACACACTCAAGGTGAAGACTACTCTCTAGATTAGACCATGTGATTGAAATTAAAAGATAACCCCCAACATTGTCCACATTTGTGCCCAACTCATGCCATGAGTCACTCCTTTAGTCACCCTCTACAATTATTTTGAACTTTAAACTAATTTCACAATTACCATTGTCTTACTATTATCAAATACCCCTCATTTATGTATTTCGGGAAATATATACACAAGGAGCGAGAGAAGAAAAAATTTTATACATTGCCTTTCATCCATCTTGTTGGCCGGAAACCTTACGGGAGAAAGAACAAAATTTTTTCTTCACTTTCTTCAATATTTTATATATCCAAGAACAAGGAAATTAATAGGGGCCTTTTCCTCTCACCTTAATCGACTAGTTTGGTAAGATTAAATTGGGTTTTGAATAGATTACAATATTTGTTTTAGTGAGTTTTGAGTAGTCATTTCCTTTGATTATTTGGGAACTAACTTGAAGCTTTGAAGGGATCCTTGGAACTCTTGATATTTGGATAGCTAAAGAAAGTAAAGATTATGATTAACTCTACCTTATGTTGTTCAAATCATGATTCATGATTCTCTATGGAAAAATCTCCATGATCATGAACAAGTTATTATGTTCCTTGGTTACTTATGTTCTTTTGATTGCCTTGATCCATATGATGAGCTATTTTGTTGATTGTTGATGGAACTTGGTTGAGCTTTGTATGGAGAATCATGAGTATGAACTTAGTGGCTATAAGAGATTTATTGGATCATCACTTTTAGAATTGATAACTAGATGATTTTATAAAACAAATGAAGTTTTGAAAACCATGATTTTGTTCTCGGATAGCTATTGTCTATGCACATATCTCATTTTAAAAATTTGAAAACTTAACCTATACTACTCCAAAAATTCCATATAAGGTATCCTTGGAAATCTCATTGAGTCTAGATATTGTTAGGATAAAAAATTACCCAAAAATAAGGAGAAAAACAATAAGAAAAGCCGTTTGAACACAGCCTACCAATTCAGCCAAAATAGAGGAGGTCCTCTGTCATATACTCCATTTCAAAAATTTGAAACCTGACTTCTTCACATCCAACACTAAAATGTACTATCAGAAACCTTATCGAGTATAGACAGTGTTAGAATTAAGAATCACTCAAAAAAATAGAGAAAATTGACCAAAATACCTTTGGAACCTAAGTTACCAGATTACCCAGAGAGCAGAGGAGTCACTGGAGTGAGTTTCGACATATTCCTCAATTTCAAAACCTTGAAACCAAAGTTCCCTTTATCAAATTAGTTCCAAAATGAATAGTTAGAAACTTTATCAAGTGTAAATAATGATAGGCTCAAGAATTACTGAAAACCATGGAGAATCCTATCCAGAAGAATTTTAAGAAAATAACATACCAAACTGACCAAGGTCTATGGTAGAATCTTGGGTCAACTTGAAATTTTTATAAACAAAAATTTGCTTGTTGGATTTTTAATATAAAACCACCATTGGAAAGCTTGTTGAGTCTAGATGGTCATAGACCTAAAATACAAATTTTAACTCATTGGAATGTATTTTTAAAATAGTTGGGAAATTCACTGCCGCAATAGAAATATATAAAACCTAACCAACTTAATGTTTTTCATCAAAACAATTCCTAAAATCATATCCCATGTCTTTTAAGCTATTGTGGTGATCTAAGTAAAACTTCTATACCTCAGGTTCAAATCCTAAATTTCTACACCCAATTACCTGAATTTTGTTGCAATGTTGTGATTACTTGGAAGCTCCAAGTTCATGTTTTTCCATTGACAACCTTAATGCAAAAATGTTGGGGCCCAAGAACCTCAGGGGGATTGGTTGGGGTTACGACAAGTTGACCATAACCTTGGGACTTCTCTAATATTTGTGGTAGCTAGGAGAAAACTTGGAGATAGGTTTCCAAATAGCTACACTCGGCACGCGGTCGACCATGCCTAATGTTTAATGGGCTACTTCGAGCGGCCACTTGAGAGGCAAATAGGAGGGATAAGAAAATTGTAATTGTTTTAACGATATAAAGGTGACAAATCTACCAAAATAATAGTTCAGCCTAATTCATTTTGACATTTGTATTCAAGTTTGAACTATGATTTATAATTTGAATGCGCTGCCTTATTTATTTAGATATGAATGTCCAAAATTTTGTTCCTAATGATCACTTACCTTCCTAGAACTATGACTTTTATTTCCCTGACTTCATGATCATTACTAAGTCTAAAGATTTATTTAATTATGTTACCATGTGTAGGTGAATAAATTGGAGAAAAATACGTTTGTGTTTTGTTTTCTCTTTTATAGTGAACGACCATAGTGTACGCGTTGAGTATACCATCCATGTACATTTTACTATCAATAGAGCACTGGGTGGATGGACCGTAGCTATCGATACCTTAGTATATGGAGAATGTCTAGATTAGATCAACAAGATTTTTTTTTTTTTTTTTTTTGGCTGGTCGACTTATGTAATAGTCAAGTTAGTGTACTGTAGAGATTATGTAAATTATGGATTGTAAAATGATATTGTACATGATGTAAGTTAATAGATAAGTTTAAGTTAAGTTTTATTTAATTATTGTGTTCATGTTGATTTTATTATTTAGATAGCTATCCTTCTATGTGAGTAATGTCCCGAAAACTAGAGCGGAAGTGCACTAAGACCCTAAGGTGTTACACGCATGCTGGGTAGTTCGGAAGAATCCAGGATGTAGGTTTCCAAAGGACAACTCTGAGGCACGCGATCGATCACGTCTCAAAGCATGTTTGGCTCTTCTCGAGTGATCACTCCAGGAAGCAAATGGAGAGATAAGGTTATGTATATGTTATATATTGAAGATATAAGGGTAATAGATCTACCAAAAATTAGTTCTGCCATATTTATTTATTGACATGAATGTGATGAAATTTTCTAAGCTATTTGTTTCGCAATGCATGTGTTGAATATTCTGAATTCTCGGTTTATTATCACATTTATGAATTGTTTCTTATTACGCCAACTTGTTAAATCTTGTACTCCTCATCATAAGCCATAAGTCTTGCTGGGTCAGTGGTTTCATGATTTCATTATTTACTATGTAGGAAATTAACTCCAGAAATCATCCAAAGGTTTTGAGGACTTTATGTTAATGTTTTGGGTTTGACACATGTTGATGTAAATGTATTATGTATAGTTGGAACTTGTATGGATTCTGGAAATAGTTTGTTGTATCTTTTGGATCTTTAAGTCGTATTTTGAAAAATTTGGCTTGTAATTTTAAGAGATATTTTAGTAATGGATATGATATGAGTTTCTATTATGGTCTTAGTTAGTCCCCTTTGTTTGAGCAACATTACGGATCCAGAGGCAGATGCTCTAGGATCCCGGGGCATTATATTGCCCTTTGAGGTATGTATCTTCTAGAATTTAAAATTATAATAATGAATGTGACATTTTAGGGGCTTGTCAAGGGAAGAGCTTTGGATAATGAAATAAAAAGGTTTTGTCAGGAAATGTCCTAATTTTAACCTATTTTTTATATCTTGAGATTAGTTAGTTGAATATTTCACGAGGGCTTAATTACATCTACCTTCCATCCGAGATATGGTATTTATGTGATACCCCTTCTCCCACATGGGAAAAATAATAAAACCACCACCAGTATATAAGATAGGGCCAATGAATCTATGTTCAATCATTGGATATCCCTTTTGATCAAGTTGTTCACAGCTCAATTTCAGGTTGCGCACTGTAGATTCTCAGGCAAATCTCGTGTCCTGGGCCCCTGGGCTTGGGGCGTGACAATTTACCAACTCATCTTCTTGTGGTTTTAAAATTGCCAACAACTCCCTTAAGGGTTTATTAAATTATATAGGCCTCCACTTGCATTAAGATTTTGGATAGAATTTGATTACGTCATCCAAAAAATCAATTAAACTTCCTAACACGCCCTCGGTTTTAGTGTTTAAACATTTACAAACTAAATTATCATGACAAATAACTACTACTAATGCCAGCTGTGATGCAATATTGCAGTTATTATCAAGGGTAATTCAGTTAAAACACTAAGACTGAGACTAATTAGAAAGCTTAATTAATCCTTTGGATGACATTAATAAGTTCTATCCAAAACTCGATCTAACACAAAAAGAGGTTTATATAATTTAGTGAACCTATAAGGGAATTGTTGGTAATTATTAAACCAGGAGGAAATGAGTTGGCAAAAATAATATCTTTTGACAGGAGGTAGATAAAATTAACTTGGATAATGAATGTTTTAAAAATCAAATCGGAGAAAGAGCTAATAGGCTTAGCAATTGCATATTCAATTGATTCAACTGATAGGACATGTAATACCCGAGAATTCCCAAAATGAAATTCTTGAATCATTGATTTATCGAAAATTTATTTGATTTTAAAATCAAACGTCGTTTTAAAATGAAAACACGTTTTGTGCATTCGAGAAATTTTTAAGCAAACACGTCTCAATTTCTCGTCGCTTTTCCACCCGAAAAAGAGCCCAAATAGCCTATGAAACAAGTCCAAAACAAGTTCAATACCTAGCCACTATAATTGACCAAAGAAAGAAGCTTTGAAAACTCAAAAAATAAAAAAATGAAAGAAAAAAATGGGGCTGCAGAGGCTAGGCGGGACAGCTGCAAGATGGATGGATTTTTCATCCATCCATCCATCCATCCATCCTACCAAGTCACATAGCCACCCTAATCCATCCTAAACTATTGATATTGATTTTGAGGGGTTCAAGCTTTTGGATTCTCTCATTTTGGCCCCAAAATTCCTCTATAAATAAGCTCTATGGTGGACTAAAATTTCTGTAGAAAAATTTTACAAACTCTTCAAACTCTTTGCATCACTTGCACCCTCACTTCTCAAAATCGATTTCAACACTTAAGGGGGGGATTCTAGGAGTGTGAGCTCTCATCTAACACTTGATAAGTGGCTTAAGATTGAATCTTAAGATGGTTAATGATATGTTATATGTAGACCTTGATGTATGTATGTTATATGGTTATAGGTGTTGGTTATAAGCTTGGATCGATCATATTTTCGGGTTTAAGCTCCTAGAGGTAAGACTTATGGCTTCTCCTCTTCTCCATGAGCATATGTTTCCGGCTTTTCGTTGAATATTCAAGCATGATTTGAGCTTTTGCAAATATCATGCCCTTTGATGTGTTGAGCATGTGGACTCTTGTTGTTATTGATATCCTTGCTATTCCATGCTCAAATTCTTGAATATGTAAATCCAAAGCTTATTGAATCTTCTTGACTTCTATTCTGATGCTTTGGATTGAGTTTTGAACAATGGACAATAGCTTAAGAGAAGAAACGAACTAAGAACGATTGAAAAACGGGTGATATGGACAAAACCGTAAGTTTTGACGTTGAAACGATCTCTCGAAAAATTTCAAAACCAAAATTCGAAACAATGTTTTATAAATGTTTTTATGTATTTAAGAACCTCAAAAATGTATTTTTGGAT
>JACFYI010002957.1:114993-128933 GCA_014898755.1 Handroanthus guayacan | reverse complement strand
TTCAATGATAGGTTTATGAAGAACGAGATTCAACTATAGACACATGGAGTACAATGGTTCAACAATAAGCATATCAAGATCAAGAACATGAATGTGATTTCAGATATATATCAGGACAAATAGAATGGACAGAAACAGATAATTGCCAAACTTATATCACATTCATGTCAATAAATTCATATGGCAGAAACAACATTTGGTGGGTCTGTTATCCTTATCACTCCACTTACAGCTCCGAGTAGATGCTCAAGGAGAGTCATAAACATACAGCTCTGAGCAAGCGCTCAAGGAGAGTTATAAACTTACAGCTCCGAGCAAGCGCTCAAGGAGAGTCATAAACATACAGCTCCGAGCAAGCGGCATGCGCTCAAGGAGAGTCATAAACTTATAGTTTCGAGCAAGCGCTCAAGGAGAGTCATAAACTTACAGCTTTGAGCGGATGCTCAAGGAGAGTCATAAACTTATAGCTCCGAGCAGACGCTCAAGGAGAGTCATACATATATGAGACACAGCCGCTGCAGCACGGTCAACCACGAGTCTTGGACATAATCCTTTAGGACCCTACCTCCAGGGCCTATCTGGTCTATCCAACATATATACAAACATATAGGCTTGGAAATGAATAGAACGTGTCGGAATATAACGAATGTATCAAAGCATTTCGAACGTATCAGGACATATCGAACATATAGCTATTTCGGGTAGGAATTCAAACGATCAATCAATTCAACCTAACGAATCAGATTTGGAATTTTGACTATGGACTTGATTTGGCGAATCAAAATCAAAACATAAATATTTGAAACTAGAATTGGTATTAGAATACCCAATTCAAAAATTGGATTGTTTTATCGAAAGCGAAAATTGCTATCAATCACGGATACAAACAATTCGATTGGAATCTTAGACATATAGAAATCATTCCTAAGCTCAAAATACTTTAAGAACATAATTCTTAGACATATTCAAAAGATTAATATTAATAGGTAGAAGTTTATAAGGAAAAATAAGTTCAATAAACGGTTCGTTTTAACTTCAGACTTAAGAAAACCATTTAAAATCTTTAAAATATCTTGAAGAAATAAAATACGGGCTTAAGTTAGCAAAATAGAGTTAAAATAGAGGAAATTTGGCTACTGGAATGGGTGCCCCGGTGCCCGTTCGGGCTTTCAAGTGCCCAAGAGCTGAATAGCTACTGGAATGGGCGCTTAAACCCCAGTTTTGGGCGCTCAAGCGCTCAAACAGTAACCAAGAGCAAATTTTTTTTTTTTTTTTGTAATTTCTGGAAAATCTCCATAATTTTCCGTACAACTTTTGTAAAGCATGTTCTATTAAAATCCAAGCCTAGCCATTTTTAAAAATTAAAGAAAGTAATTAAAAATTAATTTTTTCAAGTTTATTTGTTACTTCTTTTTCTTTCATTTTCGTTTCAAATCTTCCATTTTGTTCCAAATACATATTTTTGAGATGTTTTTAGGTGTAATAATATTTATAAATCATAGTTTTAAACTTTGATTTAGGATTTTTATAAAAATCGTGATCAAGTTATAAAACCACAATTTAGTCCATTTTCTTACATTTCTAAGTATTCAAGTCTTTTATTGAGTCTATATCTCCCGTCTCTATTCATTTTTGGTCACAAATCTCATAGTCCAAAGTCCATAGAAGGGTCATATTATATTTCACAAGGATGATCACAATAAGAATCAAGAGATAATGAGCCATTGGAAACAAAGAAATGACAAAAACAAAAATCACATAGGATCAAGCAAGAACATGGATCATATAGGCTCATTCATATATAAATGACAATAAGATGATCAACATAATCTTAGAAGCAAGATAGGAAGATCCATAAGCCTTACCTTTGTCCCAAGTTAGATTATAAACACTCCGAGCTCTCCGAACAACTATATCAATCGCCTAAGCAAAACCATAAGTTCTTAATCAAACTTTAAATCGCATCTTAACAAATCATATAGACATAAACTAGGACTTAACTTACCAATGCTTTGAGTGAATACCACTTAAATTTCCCTTGGATCCCCCTTTTTGAACACTTAGAAAATTTTAAGGTATGTGTGTTTGTGAAAGTGGAGTCAATCGAGAGAAGGAGAAAAGATGAGAAAAAGAGGCTGAAAACTTTGCTGAAAATGGAAGAAATGATCAAGATTTTTACCTCCAATTCATACCTAATTTATAGAGAGAGAGGTGATCATTCTTGGTCAAAGTTAGGCAAGATTAGTTAGAACCAATCCCACCTTTTAGGGTGAGAAATCCGGCTGGTCACATTTCAGAAAATCTGATTCTGATTTTCTTTGTTTTTTTTTGAATTGTTTAATTAATGGGTCAAAGAATTGGGCTGAAATGGGGTGATGTTTTGGGCCATGTCTTGGGTTCAATTTAGGCTTGTTGGGCCAAAATTCATCAAGAAATCGAGGTTCGAACGTGAAGATATTTTTCGGACACAAGAAATGAATTTGGATAATGGAATGATCTTCGCGACAGTAAAATCGACGTACAATTCAAAAAACGGATATTCAAAATTTTTAATTAGGAAAAATTCGGGATATTACAGGTTATATGTATGATACATATTGAAATTATAAGGGTGATAGATCTATCAAAAATTCGTTCAACTGTGTTTGTTTGTTGATATAAATGTGATAAAATTTTATGAGCAATTTCTTTCGTAATGTACTTATGTTTCATTCCATCGTTTGTTATCACATTCATGATTCATTTCTTACTATGCCAATTTTTTGAATCTTGTTGTCCTCATCATGTGCCATAAATATTATTGGGTCAGTGGACTCATGATTTGATTACTTACCATATAGGAAATTAATTCCCGGATCTATCCAAAGTTTTGAGAAATTTATGTCAGTATTAAGGACTTGATATATGTAACTATGAATGTAGTTTGTTTAGTTGGAACTTGTATGGATATTGGACAAAGTTGGGATATATTTTTTAGATTTGCTAGTTGTACTTGGAAAAATTTTGGCTTGTAAATTAAAGTAATGCTTTGGTATTTATGTGATGGAGATGTCATGAGTTTTCTATTATGAATTTAGTTAGTTTTCTTCGTTAGAATAATGTTATGGACCTAGGGTGGATGCTCTAGGGCCCTGAGGCGTTAGAGCTAGTATTAGAGCCTAGGATAAGAAACCTCAAAAGTTTAGACGTGTAGTATTTTAACTTTTATTTTCTTTCTCGCTACTAACTTTGTTTGTTCTTAGTTGTGATGTGGTAGATGGATAAGGGAAAGAATCGAGTGGATGATTGGATGGATTCAGGCTCAACTCACAGCTTGAGCAACAGCAATATCAGCCCTCTCAAAAGAAACAAAAGGTCAATTATGACGCATTACTCGAGGAAAAAGACAAGAAAATTGAACACTGAAAAAATATGTACTTAAAACAATATCACTTGTACCAAGTTTATAGTAAATAGGCGAAAGAGGATATGGAGAGGATGGCGGCGAAGCATCGGGGACAATGCTACAACCTCAAGAACATGGCCACACAAAATCGATCCTACTTTGCCCGACTCACCCAAATTTTAATGGCTTAATATGAGAATGCAATGAGGCAACTTTCGGACAATATGGCAGAATGGAATGGGTAGCACAAGACTACGCCAAAGAAGAAGTTGTGTCAAGGTTTTAGGAGCTGTGGGTGCTGGCTATATTCGGAGAAGGGACTCTGAGGGATATGACATCTCGTCCATCGATGCCTAACCCAAGTGTGAGCCAAGAAGCAGGACCATTATTCTCACCTGACAATGGTCAGAGAAGATATAAGATGATAGCCCGGATTAGTGTTAGCTCCCCGCTACCTCCCCTCCAGGTGCAAATTATCTATGATGATGCGAATATGGCATGGGTTGAGAGGTAATTGGCCGAGTTGGAGGATATCGACGTGCGTGGCAGCATTAGAGGTAATGCTATTGGTGGGAATGCTAAAGGGCTGGTAATGGCTACAACAATAATGGTGTGAATGCGGGTAATAACGAAAGTGAGGAGAGTGAGCACGAAGAAGAGCCTGAGGAGGCGGAACCGAAAAAAGAATAAGAGCCGAAGGAAGAAGAGCCCAAGGAGGCCAAGCCTGAGGAGGATCCTAATCATACGTCGGGTGTTTGAGGGGATAGATGATATGTTTGTAAATATTGATAGCTTGTGGGTTTTTTATTTTAGATGTTAGTATTATGTGTATGATATATAAGTAGTTGGGAGGACTCTAGTCTATGTAATTAGAAATTTTTGTATAAGAAAATATATAGAAGTCCTCTTAGACCAAAGCTATAACGCCCCAGAACCCACGGCCTTCTGTCCCGAGACCAGCAACACTACCTGTGGGCAGGCGGACCTCTAGGGAGCTAACAAAAATACAAGAGAAATAACTAAATAACATACCAACATATCTATGCAACTCCAAAAATTCTCAATATCTATACAAATTATAGTCTCAAGGTTACAAGCCTCAAAAGCTAAGCACAACATAATGCACAAATTTCTCAACCTAATACAATTTTAATGGCTACAAGCCATTTACAATAATATTCATATAAACCCTTAAACTAAACTAAAGCAAAAGAGCTTAAAATCGAACTAAAGAGCTTCAAAAGTGTATTCACCTACACATGGTAATATATTTGAATAAATCCACTAACTTAGTAAGAATCATAGCTATGGAATGGCAAAGAACAAAAGGATTCAACAAATTTAGTATAGAGTACAAACGAGGGTAATAAACGAGTCAAAAGTGTCAAACGATTGTGATGATTCAATGATCAAACAAAAACGAGTAACTCATGTAAGAGTATAAAACAATCACACAATCATATGGAGATTTAACAAAGAGGTATAGAGGTAACAATGCAATAGATGAAATAAAACGTGCTAAACAATTGTGATAATTTTTATAAGCAAACATAAACGAGTAGCTCAACAAGAGCATAAATCAAACGAGTAGTTCAAATATGAGCGTAAAACAATTCACACAATAGTATAACAGAGGCTAAACTAGTATTTGGTAGATTTGTCACTCTTATAACTCCCATAATAATCAATATGTCAACATAACAATATAACACCTTATTCCTCCATTTGCTACCTCGAGTGGCCACCCGAGGAGCATCAAGAGTACTTTAAGGCCAGTCGCTATAGCACGGTGACCACGAATCTTATGGACTAGCCCTTGGTACATCTACTCCAGATTTCCACAGGACTATCCACGATTGGAACCAAGCTTAGGTCAATTGTTTGGGAGACCTACCAAAAGTTTATCTGTTGGCCCGATGCTGCCCAATGTCCCTTTTGAGGCTCCTTGGGCCCAACAATCACGCAATAGGTTTCAAGGATAATAACAATCATCCGAATTAAATAAGAGAAGCTTCAAACGAGGTTCGGACATTATCAATTGTTCAATTCGAATTTTTTGGAAACAAGTAAACCCATCCGTAGGATTTCATAGAATAAATATTAATCAATGGGTTCACGAATGAATAATGATTGTTTAAATTTACTCAAGCAAGGCTTTAAACAATTGGCAGAATTGATTGATTCGATTCAAACCCAACACACAATAGGTTCGAAAAACAATAGCAATAATCCGAATTAAATGATCATAGTTTCAAACGAGATTTGAACATTATCAATCGAGTTGGGTTTTGGACACAGAAAATATATATTTGGATTTAGGGGGCTTATTGGAGTGATACACGGACATACAAAAATCATTTTTAAACTCGAGGTAGTTCAAAGAGTAATTCTTGGATGTATCCAAGGAATTAGTACAACCGGTATATAAATATAATTAAAACAAATTCAATAATAGACTTCGTTTAAAATTCAAGTGTAAGAAATTTATTTGAAAGTTTCTAAATATTTTATAGAGATGAAATATGGATCTAGAATAGCAAAAAGAGGTCAAAAATTAAAATATAGGTTCTGTTCTAGGCACGTCCGCAAACAACACGGGCGCGATCAAGCGTAAAACGCCCAAAATTTCTGTCTCAGGCACATCCGCAGGCGAAAATGGGCGCGATCCCGCCCGGTGAACAGTAACTGTGAACAATTTTTTTTTTAATTAAACTCCTTAAAATATCAGACCTCTAAAAATAAAGAAATTAGCATTAGTTTGTTTTAGTTATCATTGAGATTTTTAATTTTTAAGTCTTAAAGAATTCTTGGCAAAAATGTCAAGTTTGGTGTTCTTAAGCTATTAAGGTGTTTATGCTTCTTTTTGTCCATGATTTTTACTCGATCAAACTCCCAACATGATCAAGAGTGCAATAGCATAGGATAAAGCCAAGGTTTCGATAGGAATAAGTGTCCCAAAATAAGGAATTCCAATGATAAATTCATCAACACAATTCAAGAGGTGAAATAAACTAATTCACGTTCCAATCCATAGCAAGTATTCAAGGGAGAAAATAGCCATGATCCTTACCTTACAAGCCACTCCAAAAGTTGATAACACTTGTTTACACCTCAATCACAACATATGGAAATCAAAATTATAAGTGTTTATACCATGTTCTTCATATCTATATAGATAATATAACATATAATAACTAGAATTTCTAACTTACCAAGGGAGCTGTAGCGCCTCGAGTCACAGTAGCATTCCGCCCCGTGATCCGAAACGCTACTTGCGAACGGGAAACATTCTAAAACCAAAAATCAAGAACTAACATGTGTAATTCAAACTAAAAATCCCAAAATATCATTTCAAGTCAATGAAGTTGTCCAAAATACATAAGCAACTAATTAAATAATACAAACCATCTTAACAGCACAACTTATAAGTCCAAATGTCCAAACAAGCTAAAATTACATGCTTAATACAATTCCAAAAGGAGCTAATACGATCAAGCTCGAGCTGTCAGTCAATCGTCATGGCTTACGAACCTACATAATATTATGGAGTCATGAGTCCACCGACCTAGTAAAACTTATAGCATAAAGCAAGAATGAAAGGAAAAGAGATCCAACAAGAGACATATCAAAATCAAGACGAGAATGTGATTCAATAAATGATTTAGAACAATCATAACGATTAGAATGAACAGATAACATTGAATAATTATCACATTCAAGTCGTATGGTAGAAACAAGCACTTTGGTGGATCTATCACCCTTTTAGCTCCAACACATATCATATAAAATCCTTATCCCTCTAAACTCCCGAAGGAGCAACATATAAACAGTAAAGCACAGCTGACGTACGTGCTTTAGAATAACCCTTCAGAACCCTACCTCCAAGGTTATCTAGACTACCCCACATGTCGGGATTTACAAGAGCTCAGATCGTCAACCGACGTTGTCCAACCTAATACTCCTGAAAACCACCAGGGCCTAACTCGCTTTCATTCATGAGGTTAGAAATAAACAAGACATTCAAATATATCGTACAATATGAAGCCATTCGGCACATATTTGATTGACCATTAACATTTAAATAATAATTCGGCCAATCAAATCAATCAAATGAATTGGAATTGGACTATGGACTAGAGGATTTTTTTTTAAATCGTCGTCTTGTTAAAAGAGGTGAAATACGAAAGAAATTATTTGGTAATAAATGTAAATATCTAAATTCGTTTAATTCGACTTTGGATATAAAACCTCATTTAGATCATCAAAATGATTTTGTCAAAAGATTTGGAGTTTGAATTTAAATATATTACATTTAAAGAAAAATATCAAATTAGCTCAAAATCTACATCTTTCTAGCGGCAATCCACTTTTTGGTTGCTTTAAAAATTCATCTCAATAAGTTAAAATTCGTATTTTAGCTTCATAAAGAACTAGACTCGATAAGCTTTCTAATGGTATATTTTTTGGGTTAATTTGATATGGAAAAGTTTGATTTTAAAATTTGGAAAGTGGAAGTCGTGGCAGAGCTCACTCTTGTTTCTCGGAAATCTAGCAGGTCGGGTTCTAAGGATGTGTTTGGCCATATGTTTCCATGTTTTTGAGTGAATCTAAATTATAATATCATCTACACTTAAAGAGGTTTCCAACATTATATCATATGGACAATTTGGACAAGAGGAAGTCAAGTTTTCAAGGTCGGGAAGTTGAAGGTAAGACAGAAGTGTTTCCAGATTTGGGCAGAAGTGGCAACCTATTTTCCAAGGGTATTTTCATTCGTTTTTCTTCTTAGTTTTTCATAATGTTTTATTCTAAAGGCATCTAAACTCAAAGCGGTTTCCAACGGTATATCATATGGGCTATTTGGACGAGTGGAAGTCGAGTTTTCACGGTTAAGAAGTGAAGAGTTGTGCTGGGTAGAGCCACACGAGAAGCTATCCGTTTCCTTACTTTTTTAATGTTCAAGTCTTTTATTAAATCCATATCTCCCGTATCCTTTCCTTTTCAGTCTCAAAAGCTCATAGTCCATAGTCCATAGATGGTCAAGTCATTATTTCATAAGAATAATCATTATATCAACAAATATCAAGAAGAAATGAGCCAATAAAAGCAAAAAATGAATGTGATCAACAAGCATATAGGCTCACTCAAGAACATATAACAACAACAATATGGTGATAATTATATATCATACTTAGGAGCAAGGAGAGAATAGCCATAAGTCTTACTTGTTGAAGCTTAAATTGAAAAATAGGAAATGATCGCAAGCTTAGTTGATACTTCCGAGTTCACCGAGTTGATCAACCGTCTAACAAAACATAAGTTCTTAAATCAAGCTTTAAATCATAACTTAACGTGATTGTATAGACATAAATCAAGACTTAACTTACCAACGCTTTGACTGTATACCCTTAGTTTCCCCTTGTGATTTCCTTTTTCACTTGAAATATAAATCTCAATGTGTGTGCGTGCGCAATTGATCTTGCCGAGAGAAAAGTAGAAAAGAAGGGAAAATGAGCAAGGTTTTGCAGCAAGAAGGTGGAAAGAATGTCCCTCACAAGTGCTCATTTATGATTGAAATAAGTTCAAACACTTGGTCAAGAAATTTCCTATTAAAATATGAAATCAAATCCCTCAATTCATGGGGATTTTTTGGCTGCCCATGCTGCTTCATTCCTCTGCACATTTTGAATTGATGTTTTTCTTTTTTTTTTTTTGAAATATTTAATTAATGGGTTAAAATATGGGCTTGATATTGGGCTTAAATAAAGCTTGTTGGGCCGAAATATCGCGAGGTATTAGAATTTAAATGAGAGAAAACATTTCGGATGTGTGAAACGTATTTTGGAGTTAAAACGTTCTTCGTTTTATTGAGATTGGATTAATTTTCAAAAATCGGTGATTCCGAGTTTTAGTTAGGAAAATTTCGGGGTATTACACTCTCCCCCCTTAAAAGAATCTAGTCCCCAAATTCTTACCTTATTCAAACAGATAAGGATATTTGCTCTGAATTTCATCCTCACGTTCCCAAGTTGCGTCTTTTACTTTTTTATTTCTCCAAAGCACCTTAACTTGTGGTATCCTACGATTCCTAAGCTCATGAACCTAAAAATCTAAGATACGGATAGGCTGTTCTACATAGGTAAGGTCGCTGTGGAGGGGAACATCAAGATGTTTTACAACGTGTGAAGGATTAGGGTGATATTTTCATAGCTGGAATACGTGAAATAAATTATGAATCCCAGTCAAATTAGGAGATAGGTTAAGTCTGTATGCTATGGGACCAATGCGTTTCACAATCTCGAATGGTCCCATATATCTAGGGCTTAATTTTTCGATTTTGCCCATTCTCCGAATTCCTTTCTATGGAGCTATTTTCAAAAACACCTGATCTCCAACATTGAACTCCAAATCTTTTCTACACTTATCAGCGTAGCTTTTTTGGCGATCCTGAGCTGCTTTCATGTTCCTCTAGATGATCTGAACTTTATTTATAGCTTCTTGAATCATCTCAGGTCGCAGTGCATCCTTTTCTAAATTAGAAGTGCTTTTCGTCTCATCAATGTCCCAGCGAAGGGGCGATTTGTATTTCCTATCATATAATGCCTCATATGGAGCCATATGTATTGAGGCTTTGTAGCTGTTATTATTGGCGAACTCTACCAGCGGTAGGTGCCTATCCCAATTATCAGGGAAATTTAAATCACATGCTCGCAGCATATCCCTGAGTGTTTAAATTACCCTCTCCAACTGTCCATCTGCTTGGAGATGAGCAACAGTATTGAAAAGTAATTCCGTCCCAGATGTTCTTGCAGACTTCTCCATAATCTCGCCGTAAATTTCGGATCCCTGTCGGAGATAATACTTTGAGGAATCCCGTGTAACCAAATTATCTCCCTTATATAAATCTCAGCGAGCTTCTCCACATTATACTGGGTTTTGACAGACAGAAAATGCGCTGATTTGGTAAGCTTATTTACCACAACCCAGATACTGTCACATCTATCTCGTACAACAGGTAGACCTACCACAAAGTCCATCGTGATCTGTTCCTACTTCCAACTCGGAATTGTGAGCGGCTGTAACTTCCCAGACGGCCTCTGATGCTCTGCCTTCACAAGTTGGCAAGTTAGACATCTTTGAATATATTCAACTATGTCCTTCTTCATCTCTTTCCACCAGAACTTCTGTTTCAGGTCTTTATACATCTTCGTTCCTCCAGGATGGACAGAATACTTGGCCCGATGTGCCTCAGATAGCACTCTTTCCTTTATCTGTGCTGGAACAACCACTTGGTTTCTGAATTGTAATATCCCATCAGTGTCAATCCTAAAGTCAGGTTTCATCTCACCCTTAAAATTTTGAAGCAATTCATCTCTATCTTGTGCCTTTAGGATCTCACTATACATCTCTGGGTAGATGTTCAAGTTTGATAATTTTCCTTTTCTGCTTAAAGCATCAGCAATGGCATTCGCTTTTCCTGGGTGATAGCTGATGGTGAAATCATAGTCTTCCAAGAATTCCATCCATCATCGTTGCCTCAGATTCAGATCCTTTTGATTGAAAATGTACTTTAAGCTCTTATGATCTATGAACACTTCTGTCTTTGCTCCGTACAAATAGTGACATCATTTAGCTGAAGCAAAGACCACCACCGCCAGCTCCAAATCATGAGTAGGATAATTCACCTCATGATTTTTCAATTTTCGTGATGCGAAGGTGATCACTTTGCCCTTCTGCATCAAAACATAGCCCAACCATTCTTCTTGAGGCGTTAGTATAAATAGTAAACTCCTCTGACCCATCATGCAGTGTGAGCACTGGGACTGTTGTCAATCTCTTCTTCAATTTTGAAAAACTCTCATCACACTATTTGTCCCAAATAAATTTTCGATCCTTCTGGGTCAATCTAGTGAGTGGTCTGGCCAACGTAGAAAAATTCTGGATAAATTTCCAATAGTATCCAGCTAATCCCAGAAAACTCCTCACTTCAGTGACCGTTCTAGGTTTTTTCCACTTCAGGACTGCTTCGACTTTTTCTGAATCTACTTCAAGTCCATTTTCTGAAATGATATGTCCCAAAAAAGTCACTTTCTTAATCCAAAATTTGCACTTACTGAATTTGGCGTACAACTTGTGCTTCTTTAGAGTCTGAAGAACAATTCTCAAACGTTCTTCATGCTCCTTTTCAATTTTGGAATAAACCAGAATATCATTTATGAAAATTATGATGAAGCTATCGAGGTATGGATGAAACACTCGATGTATTAGGCCCATAAATGCTGCAGGAGCATTAGTCAATCCAAAGGGCATGACTACAAACTCAAAATACCCACAACGGGAATTAAATGTAGTTTTAGAAATATTTGTTTTCCGTATCTTCAATTGATAATACCCTTATCTTAAATCCAACTTAGAATAGACAGTCGATCCCTGAAGATGATCAAACAGCTCGTCTATATGGGGTAATAGGTACTTATTCTTGATGGTCATTTTATTTAATTCTCTATAATCGATACATATCCTTAGTGACCTATCCTTACTTTTTACAAGTAAGATTGGAGCTCCCCAAGGCGAAGAGCTTGGCCTTATGAAATTTTTCTCCAACAGTTCTTGTAACTGTTCCTTAAGTTCCTTTAGTTCTGCTGGTGCCATTCTGTAGGGGGTCTTTGAGAATGGTGCAACCCCGGGAATTGTCTCTGTCACAAATTCAATCTCCCTATCCAGGGGTAGTGAGTTTAATTCTTCGGGGAACACCTCAGGAAACTCATTAACCACCTTAATGTCCTTCAGTTCAATCTTATCTTCAGGTTTATTTATTAAATAGACCAGAAATCCTTGTCCCCCCTTCCTGATTATCCTTTTGGCCCTCACTGCTAAAACGATGGGTATACCATCATTTTTATTTTTATTTCTGGTACTAACTCCAACTCCAGTACCCAACTTGACTATTTTAGCATGATAGTCGACAACAGCACGATGCTGAAACAACCAATCTATTCCTAAAATGAGATCGTAATCTTGGATTGATAATTTAATTAGGTCAGCACTAAAGTCCTGATTCTCTATGACTACAGGGCATTGAAGGTATCTAATATTTGTTTCGTGATATCCTCCTACTGGAGTGTGGACTTCATAAGTTATCTTCATGATTTCCGAAGGCAAGTGTAATCTTCTAGCACAGTCATGTACAATGAAGGAATGCGATGCACCAGGATCAAACAAGGCTTTGCAAATAAAATTCTTAATAATAATCTTACTTTCCACAACATGGGTATGATCCGTGCCTTCCTCTCCAATTAAGGCGTAGGCTCTAGCCTTGATCTGTAGATGTCTAGTCGTGCATAATTGCTAACCTTGCATCCCAACATTCGCACCCTTGTAGCTTTTGGGACAATCCTTAATCGTATGCTGGTCACCGCTGCATACGGAGCATCTGCCCTACTTCTTCCAGCATTGCTTTTCCGTATGAGTAGTGCCTCTACAATATCCACAATTCTTTTTCCCCTGAGCAGCTGGGGCCTTCCCTTTATCCATTGGTGCAGGCATACTCCCCGTCTTGGGCTTCTTGTTAAAATTTTCCTTACTTTCTTTATCACTTTCAGACTTGCCAACCCACTTACCTTTCTTTTTGTCACTTAACTTGTGGAGTTCTTGATACTCCGCTTCTAATTCCATTGCCGTCTCAACGGCACTATCGTAATCTTGGGGCCTATTGATGGCTACTGCCCTTCTCAGATCAAGCCTTAGACCCTCTATAAACTTCTTCCTCTTCCTTTCTTCGTTCATCAATACATGCGCAGCGTATTGAATTAGCCGATTAAACTCAGCTTTATACTTTGCTACTGACAAGGATCCCTGTATCAGTCTTATGAACTCTTTTTCCCGCAGGTCCTTGACTACCTACCGTATAAATTTCCTTAAGAATTCCTCTCAAAGCTGTTCCTAAGAGTTCCCAACTCCATTTCTCTCCCATTTTCTCTCAATAATGGCTCACCAATGACATACAGATCCCTCAAACAAATATATAGCAAATTTGACTTTTCGGGAGTCCGTGTAGTTTAAAACTCGAAAAATTTTCTCAATCGCAAACAACTAAGACTCAGCTTTGCGGTCCTCGGGCTCGCAATCAAAATTTGGAGGATTAAATCTTAAAAACCTGGTTAACATCTTATCCTCCCACTCTTCCTTCTGTCTCTGTCTTATCTGTGGCTCATCCCGATTGAATGTCTGTTAGAGTAGATTAAGGAACTGTTCAGTTGATGGTTCATTCCGTGGAGGGGTTCTCCGACGAGGTTTATCACGTGGTTGTGGTTCTAGTTCACGTGTCTCTTGAGGAGGCATAGGGTTTTCATTGTTATTAGGCGTGTTAGGCGCCACAGTTTCTGTGAATAGTACCCATCTAGGTCGTCCGTGTTTTCTTAAGCTCAACTGGATTTGCATTTTCATTGGTCGACATGATGATCTGAAATTTATAAGGTTATGCTTTAGTGAAAATTTGAAATTATTTGAACGTGTATCAAAATCAAGAATCAAGTAGGGCGTAACACATATTTCC
>JACFYI010002957.1:89993-102994 GCA_014898755.1 Handroanthus guayacan | reverse complement strand
TAACAATCAAAATAGCTACAAGTTTGGCATGTGAATAACTCATAGGACATGAAACGAAACATAAGCTCAAGAAGACGAGGATGAAACCATAAGTCTTAGTTGTTTGAGCGTCTAGGCTCGTCTTGATGTCACGCTAGAAATGTTCCAATGGAGTTAAACACCTAATAACCAATAAACCATGTGTTAACTCTTATACAACCATGTCAAAATCACTTGCTTATCTAGTTAACTTCAAGCTTACCAAGGTGAAAGCACAATATCCCTTGAGTTTCCTTAAGTTACTTAGGAAAAACACCAAATTTTGAGCAAGAAGAAGGGCTGCCGGCAGACTGGAAAGAGGAAGGAAAAGAAGATGGTTTTTTTCTGCAGAATTCTTTGAGTGAAATGGTTTGAATGGAGCCTAAGTCCTCCTTTTATAACATGAGGTTTGCATGGGAATTGATGGTCAAAGATTTGAGACCAATTTCAACAACATATCCCGTGGAAAGAGGTAGGCAGCCGGCTGGAACATGCTTGGATGGAAAAATTCTAATTTCTTGTCCAAGATATATATATATATGCATATGTATATATCTTTAGTTGTTGGATTAATGTTGACTAGAATTGCATGGTCAATTTGGGTCATGTTTGGCCAAAATTAGGCTTATAAAACGTTATTGAGCCGAAATTTATCGTAAGAATCGGGGCTCTGACGTGAGAAATTGTTTTGAACGTAAAACTTATTTTTGGAATTAAAACGTTTTTTGTTTTATTAAAATCAAAACAATTTAAGAAAATTGACTGTTTGAAATCTTAATTAGGAAAACTCGGGGTATTACATGGTGTGGTGGGGTATGTTTCATGCCAAATTTTTTTTGGGGCTACAAGTTGGAATAAAAATAATTTCTTGAGCTAAAATAATGTGTACAATAATTCTTGGGTGTGAAATAAATCTTTTCGGGATTGATAAAATATCTTTGATTACGAGAAAAATTTCAAATCTGTAAAAAATCGATTACCGATTAGGATTTTTCTCAAAAACGTCTTCAAACATCTATCAATAGAAAATTGAGGGTTCAAAAATTAAATTAGAAAAATTATTGTCTAAGAATTTAATTAGATAAATTTTCTCATTTTAAAATTAAATTAGGAGAATTTTCGAATTGTTACAAAGGCTATGGTTACAGTGCCATCTTCTTTTGCTTTTCATAGACAGCTCGATGACCATATATTTTGATTACATATTTGCATTGTAATACCCCGAAAATTCCCCTAAATGAATTTTGAAACCTTTATTAAATCTAATGACAAATGATTTTCACAATCATGAAAATCCTAATAAAATATTTTCTCCCATCTGAACGATTTTTCCTTTATATTTCGAAAATTCCCGAATTAAGATTTTTAACTCTTCATTTTCAATTGATAAATCGTTTTTGCTATCACGAAAATTATTTTATTATCAAAATAATTTATTTTCATCCGAAAGATTTTTCATACAATCTAGATCGCGTTTAAGCCCCGTTTTCAACCCAAAACGAGCCTTTTTGGCCCAAGAAATAAGCTCAAACCAATCCCAAACCCTAGCCCAACATTTTGACCCAATAATTAACAAAATTTCAAAAAAAAAAATTAATAATAATAATAAAAACAGCTGAATTCCTGCCAGCTGCAGCTGCAAATGGGTAAGGTTTCCTCACCCACTTCCATCACATCTTCCTCAAATTTCTCCAAGAAGCATGGGCAAATTGCAAAACAAGTCCTTGGCCAAGTCTTCTTTGCAAACAGCTCCTTCTTCCTCTTCTATAAATACGCCAAAAGGTGGATGTTTGTTTCTTGCATTTCTCTTGCAAGATAAAGTAAAAACTCTAGCTTCTTTTCATTTTCATACCACTTCTTGCAACCTTCAAAGCTTATAAAGGAAAAATAACTACGCTATCTTGAACTATCACTCTATCATTTGATAAGGGAAAGGACTAGGGATACTCTCACTTGCCTTGGTAAGCTTAAATCTATGATTATGAAAGGATATATGTTAAGTTGAGATCAAGCTTAAGTATATAACTTGATTTGTTAGGTGATTGAACTTCTCCTTGAACCGATCAAATCTTCATTTTAAGAGCTTAGGACAGATGTAAGATTTATGGCATTTCCTCATTAGTTTCACATGTTGAAATCTTTGTTATCGTTGCCTTAAGATTTGCTATGGAGCATAATGTTCGTTTTTGCGATATTCTTTGACTTCCTTGCTCCATATTCATTACAAATGATGATTTGAACTTATTGAATGATATGAGACCTCATTCTTATCATGAGTATGACTTTGAGATTTTGGATCATTGGACAAATGAAAGATTTGAGAGAGAAAAATGAAAGAAAATGACTATGGACATAAAACCGATTTTTCACTTCAAACTTGTAAAAATCAATTTAAAAATCAAACTTTTCGAATCACATCATGAAAGTAGGTTTCTGGAGGTCTGACTTTTAGACAAAAAAATATAGAAAAAGAAAATTTTGAATTTATGGATTTATTACACTTTTTCTCCAAAAATTTTGAAAATTAAATTTGAAACTTGAAAATTAAAAATCTTGATGATGAGCAGAACAAACTAAGTCTAATTTCTTCACATTTAGCCTTCTTGCATCATCAGGATTCTTAAAAAAAAATTATTTTGAGCGCCTGAGCGCCCGACGTCAGTGGCTTCGACCACTTTTGGGAGCTCAAGCGCCCATTCCAATAGCCAAAAGCACTGTGTAGGCGCTCGAGCGCCCATTCCAGTGGCTATGTTTTCATATTCCGACTTCGTTTTATCGACTCATGTCCGTATTTCACCTTTTTAAACATGTTTAAAGTCTCGAATCAAAATCTTTCTAGTCCATGATCCAAATTCTAATCTTTTGTTTGAATCTATCTATCCTTCAAATCCATGCCCGTGGCGGCTACATATTTTGATATATTTGGATATATTCTGATACGTTCAAATAAGGTTGTTTCAAAATTCATGCCATGATATGGCTTAATGCTTTGAGAACGACCTATTGTTTTGAACCCGAATGAATGAATGAATGTTGGGCCCTGGGAATTTTCAGGTGATATCAGTTTGGGCAATATCGGATCATCAACCTGAACTCCTGAAAATTCCCGAATGGTGGCTAGCTTGGACGAATCCTGGAGGTAGGATTCCGAAGAGTTACTTTAAAGCACGTGGAGTCGACTGTGCTTTAATGAACGAATGCCGCTCCTTGAGGGAGTAATAGAGGGATAAGGACTAATGAATGTCAAATGTTAGAATTATAAGGGTGACAGATCCACCAAATAATTGTTTCAGCCTTAAATATTTATTGACATGAATGTGAAAATTTATAAGTTATTATTTTGACCATTCTGAACATTTCGATTCGAAATTATCATCACATTCATGTTTCGTTCGTGTTATATTTCTTGCTCATCCTTGTACTCTTCGTCCTATGCCATAAATTTTACTGGGTAAGTGGACTCATGATTCCATTAAAATTATGTAGGAAATTAACGTTATGGATTGGTGAACTTTGGAGGCTCCCTGTTAGGTATTATGGCTTCTTGTGAATCGTGTATACGTATTTGTATTCAGTTTGGTTAGTTAGAACTCATTTGGATATCGGACATGATGATATGCAATTTAGGTCCATGATGTATTTTGAGAAAAAAAAATAGCCTGTAGTTTTTGAAATATTGGAATGTTAAGTTATGAATTTTGCGTATTGGATTTTATGTTTATGGTTTTAATTAGCTATCCGATCGTGAGTAGCGTTCCGGATCATGGGACGGAATACACCATGACCCGGGGCATTACATGCATGCTCCAAGCAATGAAAGAATCAAATTCCTATAAGAGTTTCATGACTTGAATTTTTACCGCTACATGCTTTATCCCATCTTTATGCTCTCTAAATGCATTCAAGAAACCATGAAATTTTATTAAGTCTCTTAATACGAATTTCAAATTAATATGCCCTCAAGCGAAAACACATCGCATAATGAACCAACTAGAAAAAGGAAAAGACTGAGATGAATATTGTTTGAGGAACTATGGGCACCCTGAACACCTAATAACATGGATAATATTATACTCTGATGGGAACCCCGTGAGCCGATGTAACAACCCGAAAATTTTCCTAAAATAAATTTTAAAAGTGGAAAAAATTTTCCTAATTAAATTTTAAACCCTTAGTTTTAATCAATAAACATTTTAAAATATTTTTGAGAAAAACTCTAATCGGAAACCGATTTTTCGTCGGTTTGAGATTTTTCTCTAAATGAAAAATCCCGAAAAATTTATTTTACACCCAAAAATTCTTGTATATATTATTTTGGCCCAAGATACTCATAATTATATTTTCAAAACCTAGCGCCGTTAAAATGATTTTTATCGCTATTGTCCAAAAAACTTTAAAACGGCAAAAATATTTCGATTTAACAACCGAAAATTTTAATTCAATCAAATATGGGCCAAAAATATTATTTCTAACCCAAATCCATGCATATTTGGCCCTAGAGTTGAGCCCAAAGACTTTATTCAATTTTAAGGTACAAGTCCAACTTCAATTCCTGAAAGAAAAAAAAATGGAGAGAAAAAAATTGCAGCAAATTCGGCCATCCACACTTCACACACACTAAAGGTGAAGACTCACGCTTAGATAATTATACCATGAGCCACTTCATACACTTGGTCTTCTAATTCATTTAATACTACAATTAATGCCACAACACCTCATACACTTAGTCATCCAATTCATTCAATGCTTCATTATTGCCACTTTTGATTGTACAAGAGTGCCTCACTCTTCCTTACCAAGTAGAAGAAAGTTTTTGGCAAAAGACTTCATTTTCTTCTCATTCTTTCCTCTTGGCCAAAAATTAGTGAAGGAAGAAGAAAAATTTTTCAACCAATTTTCTCTCATCAAACTTAACTTAGGTGAAAGGAAAATTGATAAGGGTTTGTTCATTTCTTACTTAGCTTAAGCATCTTAGTAAGTTCATATTTTATTTGAAGAAATTTAGTGAAATTGAGATGAAAATGTAGTTGAAGAAATTCTTTAATTTTGTAGGGAATTAACTTGGAAAAAACTTAAGGAATAAATCAAGGTGTATATTTAGAATTAAGGTAAGAATCATAACCATGTATTCCCCTTTATTGAAGCCTTTTATGCCTTGTGGTAATTATAGAATTTGTTCCATTATTTTATGATTTGTTCATTGATATGTTTACCCTGCTCTTTTGGTTACTTTGCTTCATATGATGAACACCATATTGCTATGTTGGTTGTGATTGAGCTTGGTTAAACTTTTGTATGAAAATCATGAATATGAACCTAGTGAATATAAAGGATTTGTTGGATCTTCACACTTAAAATTGATAGCTAGATGATTTTATGAAATAAGTAAAATTTTGAAAATATTAGTTTTGCTCTCGGGTAGCTTCTCCAGTGCACATATCCTACTTTAAAAATTCAAAAACCCCACGTATACTGCCCCATATAAGATACTGTTGAAAACCTCATCAAGTCTAAATATTGTTAGAACCAAGTACCATCCAAAAAAAGGAGGAAAATGGTAGAAAAAACTGTTTGGACCTAACCTAACATTTCGGCTAAAACAGAGGAGGCCTCTGTCATACGCTCAACTTCAAAAATTTGAAACTGGACCTCCTCACATCCAAAAATTCCATAAAACATGTCTTTTGACACCTTATCGAGTGTACTTAGTGTTAAAATCAAGAATTATGCAAAAACATTGAGAAAATGACCAAAAATACCTTTGAAACCGGACTTGCCAGGTCACCCAAGGAACAGGGGACTCACTGGAGTGAACTATAACACATCCTCTACTTTCAAACCATTGAAACCCAAGCTTTCCTTAACCAAATCAGCCCCAAAAATATTCATTAGAAACTTTATTAAATGTAGATGATAATAGACTCAAGAATTTTTTAAACCTATGAAGCATTCTTTCTAGAAAAGTTATTAAAGCCGAACATGTTAAACTGACTCGATGTTACGACAGAACATTGGTGAAATTTAAAAATTTATAACTAATAAACCGCTCGTTGGATTTTCAAAATAAACCACCATTGAAAAGCTCGTTGAGTCTAGATAGTTCTAGAATTAAAATGCCAATTTTAACTCGATAGGATGTATTTTTAAAATGGCCGGGATATTCACTACCAAACTAAAGAATCTTGAACTAGGCCAACTTAACTATTTTCCTCAAAGGAATCCCTCAAAATTCATATCCCATGTCTTTTCAAACTATTTTGACAATCCAAATTAAAAACTTTGTATCCTAGGTTCTAGTTCGAGAATTTCACTCATTTGTAATCCGTAAATCCCTTGGAATATATGATTTCTGGCTACTTTGGCAAAAATTCGAACATTCACTCGGATAATTATTATTACCCTCATAACTGTTGGAATGTTACCCTTATTATGGGTCCTTGGAAGACCCCAGGAGAGATGCTGGGCAGCATTGAGCCATCGATTGATCCCCTGAATTGTGACACCCCGAAAATTTTCTTAATTTAATTTTTAAACTCTTATGTTTAATCAATAAATATTTTAAATGTGAGACCCCAAAAATTCCTTAATTTAATTTTTAAACCCTTGTATTTAATCAATAAACGTTTTGAAACGTTTTGAAAAAAATTTTAATCGGTAATTGATTTTTTGCCGATTTGAGATTTTTCTCACTACTAAAAATATTTCATTATTTTTAAAGAATTCATTTATATTCAAAAATTGTTGAAATTATTATTTTTCTCCAAAAATGTCCATAACTATATATTTAGATCCTTAGTTTTAAAAACTATTTCATTTTACGGCTACAATTTCTTGGTAAAAGAAAAACTCGTCTTAAAAAATTTTCTTTCGACCAAAACTTACCAAGATCACACCATTAACTTCAAAAATAATATTTTAGGCCAAAAGATTCTTGAATTTTCAATTTTACCCCTAAGTTTCATGAATTTAAAATATAATGCTATTTTAAACGATTTTCATCACTATTGCCCGAAAGACTTCAAAACGGCGAAATTATTTTGATTTAGCAACCAAAAATATTATTTCAATTAAATGTGGTCCAAATATGATATATTTATCCCAAAAACAAGCCTATTGACCCAAGGAATTGAACCCAACACATTGCTATTTTTTTACCCCACAAACTAAACCCAATTTTTTATTTTGCACAAAAAAAAAAGAAGAAAATTTAAGCTCAGCCAAACACACATATATATACACACTCACTATGTAATATGATATGAGATAAGAGCATGTGTTGGAATTAGCCTCTAGAACATTTCAATTGACCTCATGGCTTATGTCACTTCCAACACCATAATGTCTTTCATTAAATGCCATGTTTTATACTATACAAAAATACATATATGTATATACACCCTAGTGTATATACATAAGGAAGAAAAGAGAGAAAAAAACACTCCAAATCTCAGCCATTTCAGCCAAAAAAATCAAAGAAGAAGAAGAAGAAAAGAAACAAGAAATTTTCCTACCTTCATCCAATTTTAATCCATAAAAACCTAACAAAAATTGCTAGGGATCTCTCTTACCCTTAAATCAACAAGTTTAGGTAAGATTTGATTGTGTTTTAGTAAGTTGATTTGTTAAAAATTATGTGAACTTAAGGGATTTCTTTCTATGATAGGCCTTAGTGGACTTATTGAGGTAGATAGTGGGAAATTCTCAAGCTAAACCACAACAAAAGGTAAAAATCATAACACTCCACTCTCTTATTCTAAATTTCCAGATCAGGGTTCCATTTTTCTTGATTCATGGATTGATGTTCTTGCTATGAGAATGATTACTTTGGGCTTAAATTGGTTATGACTTGATGTCATGAGTTATTTGGTTATTCTCATATGATTGTTGATATTGTTATTGGAGCAAAATTTGATTTGAACTTAGAGAACCATGAACTTGACCTTAGGGTGATAAGGATGATATTGGATCATCGCTTGGATTTAGTGGTTAGGTGATTTCTTAAAATAAATAAAGTTGGAACACTTTGGTTGTTCTCGGGTAGCTGGGACAGAACACTCATCTTACTTAGAAAAATCGAAAACATCCCTTTCACTACTCAAAAAAATTCATATAAGGTACCGTTAGAAATCTCTTCGAGTCTAGATGATGATAGAATCAAAAATCACCCAAAAACAAAGAGGAAAATGCCAGAAAAAAGCATTTGAACGAAGTCTGCCACTTTCGCTAAAACAGAGGAAGTCTCTGTCATAATCCTAAGTTCAAAAATTCATATCAGGATATCAACACGCCAAAAAAATCCACAAAATACACCATTTGAAACCTTGTTGAGTTTAGTTATCATTAGAATCAAGAATCACCCGAATTCGTGAAGAAAAAAATCCTGAAAACACCGTTTCATTTGAACTTGTCAGTTTTTCCGGGTATCAGGAGATACACTGACCTATATCCTAACACATCTCCTAACTTCAACTCATTGCAAACCACTCATTTCTTCACCAAATCGAACCCAAAAATATAGGTTAGAAACCTTGTTAAGTGTAGATAATAATAGGCTTAAGAATTTTTGAAATCCATGAAGGAATCAACCCAGAATATTTTGTAAACTCAAACCTGTCCAGTTGATTCAGGAATTCGGCAGATTCTTGAATCAACTTTAAAAATTTATAACTAAAGTTTTACTCGTCATATTTTCTATATAAAACCACCGTTGAAAAGCTTGCCAAGTCCAGATAGTCATAGGACTAAATCACCAAATTTAACTCATCAAATTGTATTTTTAAAATAGCTTGGAAAATTACTACCGCACCAGAATTTCTTAAAACTTGAGTTGTTTGGTGATTTCCTTTAAACAATCTTTAAAAATCATTCCCTAAATCCCTTAAATCTAATATAATGATCCAATTAGAATTCTTATACTCTTATTCTCATTTCCTAATTTTTTTAGCCTGATTATTCGAACTCGACATCATTTTATGATTTCTTGAATGCTCCAAAAATAAAAATCTTATTAATTGATTGTTGGGTCCTGGCAATCCCGGGGGGGATTGGTTGGGCGTTAACGGAGCGTCGACCTAACCTCTGGGACTTTCCTATCATTTGAGTAGCTTGGAGGGAAGCTTGGAGGTAAGATTCTGGACAACTACTCCTGACACGCGGTCGACCGTGCCTAAATTATTTACTTGGATTGCTCTCCTCTGAACGGCCATTCGAGGGAGAGACGGGAGGCATAAGGGTATAATTGAATGACTGTGGAGTTACAAGGGAGACAGATCCACCAAATACTAGTTTAGCCTAATTGATTTTGACATTCATGATATGGTTTGATTTTTCCGAGCTCATATTTGTGTCAGATTGAATTATCACCTTTGATATGAATGTCAACGTTTAACTCGACATCTCTTATTAATTTCTTGAGTCCTGTTCTTTGATTTTTCGTTATGATTTTTACTAAGTCTCTCAACTTATTTTAATTTTCTACCATGTGTAGGTGAATAAATTTGAGGAATAATGCCACTATTGACCTGAGAACTTAGATTAGAACGTTTCTATACGTCTAGTTTTGGTGTTTGTATTTTGTTGATTGAGAGATTTTGGGTATATTAGTAAGAGAGATGTCGTAAGTCTCTAGCATGTACTGTAGCCAGTTATCTCTTTTGGGATGTAAGTTGTAATTTTTGAAAATTGTGGACTTGTAAATTAAGATGAAATTTGACACTTATTGAATGAATTACTATGAAAATTTTCAATTGTGGTTTTAGTTATTGTATAATTGTGATCATGTTGATGTTAACATTTAATTTAGGACCATAAATATGAGGAATGTCCCGGAGACTAGGGCGGAAGTGCACTAGGACCCGGGGCGTTACATGAATGGTCTCCTTCTTGTTTAAGTAGCTCCAAGGAAGTATGGGATAGGTTTTCTAAGTACTAGCCTGTGACACATTGCTCGTTGACATTTATGTCACACTATAAAAGTGGGTCACCACCTTGAGTGGCCACTCAAGTGTAGGACCTGCGGAGGGATAAGACTGATATTTATTTGGAGTTATAAGGGTAATAGATCCACTAAATACTAGTTCTGCCCTTTTGCTATATGATTGTATGAATTGTTGTTGAATTTTAACTAGTTTATACTCTTATCGAGCTACTCGTTTGTACTTGTTATAGAATGATCACAATCGTTTAGCACGTTTCATTTTATCGAGTTTCTTGTCTCTATTACCATTTGTTGAATTCCTTTGTTCCTTACTATTTCATGGCTATGATTCTTACAAGTCAGTGAACTTATTTAATTATATTACCCTGTGTAGGTGAATAAGATGGGAGCTGTTAGCACATAAACAAACGTTTATGTATTATGCTTTCGTTTGGAATATATAATGGCGATGTATGCCTTAGCTATGAAATATTGTACGATTTAAATTAAAAATCCTAATAGGTTGTTGTAACCACTAGAATCTTATATGTATAGAGTTTATGTAAAATAGTTAGTTTAGTTATGAGAGTTGTAATAGTTTAGCTTATATTGTTTAATAAAAATTAAATTTATGTATAAAAGTATTTTGCAATGTTCGTCTAGTCATATTTACTTTGTATGTATTTTACCTTTGCCTGCACAGAGGTGGCGTTGCCGGTCTCGGGACGGCCATTCCTGTATCCCGGAGCGCTACAGGTGATATCATAGCACATGATAGAAAATCGTAGAATTTCTTAGTTCATTAGTATATTTTACGATTTTCTTTTACTAATCCCATTTACGGATCACTACCTTGGCTAAGATTGTTGGTTGTTAAGTGGGTAGATGGAAAAGGAAAGGTGGAACATTTGACAATCTTGGAATTATGATTGATAGTGGGAGAGTGAAGGCTAGAATTAATAAACAATGTAATTTTTGTCATGTTGCTTAGCCAACCTTGATATTTCGATTTGCTATTATTATAATAGTTTTGACGTATCATGATAAACTAAGATAATAAAATTAATGCTAAATGAGGCTGTTTATTAATTTCATATTATAATGGCAACCCATGAGAGTATGTCAAATGCTGGGACACTTAGGAAACGAGGCAGGCTGAGACGTGTCACATTCGAGGAAGCTCCTACACCGAAAATTGTGACTAATATAGAAAACAACATGCCTCGGGAGGAGCCTCATGAGAGAGCACCCCCTCCTAGAGAAGAACTTGTAGATTGGCTTTTTACCTTATTACAATAATTAGTAAATCAGGGTAGACAACTGGCTATCCAGAGACAAGACAACGAGAAAGACGTTGAGGACATACTATTGTCCCCGTTTCTAAGATTTAACCCACCAAAGTTCAAAAGAGAATCTGATGACAGGAAAGCCGAGTCTTGGCTTAGCGAGGTCGAGAAGATCTTTTGGGTACTTAATTACACAGAAGAACAGTAGGTAAGATATGCCACATTTCTTCTGGACGAAGTAGCACATAACTGATGGCGAGTTGTGGAGCAGAGATGGTTGAGAAGTGAGACTGAATGAACTTGGGACGAATTTAAAGATGAATTCCCAAGAAAATACTTCCCTTTGGTAGTTAGAGAAATGAAGGAAAAGGAATTTAGGAGGTTAATTCAAGGGTCCATATCAGTTGCAGAGTATGAGGCGGAGTGCAATAGTTTAATCCAGTATTCCCCACATATTTTAGCAGATAAGAGGAGAAGGGCAAAAAGGTTTATTGAGGGATTAAGGCCAGACATCAAGCGAGCTCTGGCAATCTATGATCCCTCCAGTTATGATGGGGCCGTTGAGAGGGCCATGGCATTGGAGGTGGAGTTCGGGCAACTCCAGAAGATAAAAGATAAGGGAAAGAAGAGGTGGTCAGGTAACTCCGATCTAACGAAAAGGAATAAAGGTTTCTTTGGAAAGAAACCTAAGACAATAGTAGGGAGCTCATCAGATCCAAAGGGAAAGGAGCCAGCAGTGACTGAAAAAAAAAAGTTGCACCTTTTGTGGAGACACTTCCCATACCGAGAATCGGTGTTGGAAAAAACAGGGTCGTTGTACAACCTGCGAGAGCCCACAATACTTCGCAAAGGACTATTCCAAGAACCGAAAGAATGCACGTGCCGGAGCACCAAATCAGGGATAACAGACTGCAGTCGGACACCCATCAGTCAAGCCTAGGGCATATGCCATTGCGGTTGAGGAAAGAATGGATCCTATACAGGTGGTGCAAAGGAACATCCAAATTTAGAATTTTTTATATAAAGCTTTGTTTGATCCGAGTGCCACACGCTCATTTATATCTATTGTGTGTGCTAAGAAAATAGGACTAACCCCATAAAACATGAAAACTTCTTATGAGATCCATTGTAACGCCCCGGGTCCTAGTGCACTTCCGCCCTAATCTCCAGGACATTACTGACATTCATGGATACTAAATTAAACGTTAAAATCAACATGATCACAATTATACAATAACTAAAACCACAATCGGAAAGTTTCATAGTAATTCCTTTACAAAGGTTCCAGATCTCATCCTAATTTACAAGTCCAAAATTTTCTATAATTACAACTTACATCCAAAAGAAATAACTAGCTACAGCACATGCTGTAAACTTACAACATCTTTCTTACTAATATATCAAAATCTCTCAATCAACAAAATACGAATACTAAAACTAAACGTGTAGAAGCGTTCTAAATCTAAGCTCTCATGTCAATAGTCGCATTATTCCTCAAATTTATTCACCTACACATGGTAGAAAATTTAAATAAGTCGAGAGACTTAGTAAAGATCATAATGGATGACAAAAGAAATTAAGAATCAAGAAATAACCGGTAGCAATACAATCGATCATTGACGATAACATTTTGACATTTGTGACAAAACAATCAGTTCAATTCAGTACAATGATAAATCCAAAAATTCAATTCATAACGCAAATGTCAAAATCAGGAGTTCAAATCGTGATACGAATGTCAAAAATCATATAAGGCCGAAACAAATATTTGGTGGATCTGT
>JACFYI010002957.1:38728-55024 GCA_014898755.1 Handroanthus guayacan | reverse complement strand
AAAAAAAAAAAAAAAAAAAAAAAGTAAGACTTATGGAACCTCTTACTCCTTCCATTGGTTTATTTGATTTCTATTCATGTCTAAATCATCATGTTTTGTTGAGTTATGCTATCCATGATCAAGTTGATATTCTTGCTAATTTGAGCTTTGTGTTGTCATCATCGTTGTTCTTGTTAATCGAAGCTTAATGTCCTTGAAATGAAAATCCAAGTCTATTGAACTTCCTAAACATCATTACCTATGCTTTGGTATGGAACTGAACCTTGGACCATGGACGAAGAGGAGGATTTGATGACCTAAAACCGAATGAAAATGAGAGATATGGACAAAATTGTTATTTTCGACTTGATTTTGATTTTTCAAAAAATTTTTAACCAAACTTTAAAATGATGATTTTCAAATGTTTATGGACATAAAAGAAACCCAAAAATGTGATTTTAAACCAAAAATCGAAAGAAAATAACAAGACAAAAAAAATAAAAATTTTACCGAGGCTGAGTGCTCAAGCACTCAACTTGAGCGCTTAGGCAACCAACCGGAATTTCAAAATCTTCATTTTCGGCCAAAATTTCAAAAGTTGAGCGCTCAAGCGCCCATTTGGGCACTCAAGCGCTCAGACTTGTGGCGAAAACCACTGTTTGAGCGCCCAAATGGGCGTGTAAGCGCTTATTCCAGTGAGCATAAAAGCGTTTTCGACTTTGTTTTCGATATGCCGAGTCCATATCTTGTCTTTCTAAAATATATTTCAGATTTTGAAATGATGAATCATCAAGTCCATAGTCTAATTCTGATTTGTTTGAATAATATGATTGATCAAATTTCTTAACTGTTTATTTAATGCTATTGGTCAATCAAACACTATGCTGTAATGGCTTACTGATATGCTTGATATGATTTGACTGTTTATAAACCTGTTTGAATGAATACTACTGGGCCCTAGGGGTTTCAGGGTTATTTGACACGGGCAATATCGGATTAACTATCAGAACCCTCAGGAATTCCCTACTGTTGGGTAGGCTAGATAGGCCCTGGAGGTAGGGTTCTGAAAAGACCTTAAAGCACATAGATAGTTGACAATGCTTTTATTGTACTGGCTCTTTCGAGGGTATTGGAGGGATAAGGATAAATTTGTTTGAAGCTATAAGGGGGATAGATCTACCAAAACTGTTTGATTCAGCCTTAAATACTTGAATGTGATATTTGTTTACTGTTATCTATCTGATTCAACTGTCTTGACTGTTCTGAGCTATTTAATTGAATTACATTCATGTCTACTACTGTTCTGTTTATCGTTTGTACTTTTCTGTTCCTGTTTTCCCGCCAAAAGTTTTACTGGGTCAATAGACTTATGATTCCACAATATATGTAGGTTTCTAGACCAAGAATTGACTGACTGAAGCTCTGAATAGACTGTGGATTTCTCTTAATGTATATGTTTAAGCTTTAACCAAAACATTAATGCAAATCTGATCGAACTGCCAATCCAGGACTATGACCTCATTCTAGGAATGGATTGGTTGTTTCAGATGACCTCATTCTAGGAATGGATTGGTTGTTTCAACATCAAGCGGTAGTTGATTGTTATGCTAAAACAGTCAAGTTAGGTACTCGAGTCAGAGTTGATACCAAAAAAGCAATCAAGAATGGCGGTATATCTACCATTTCAGTAGTAAGGGCCAAAAAATTATCAAAAATAGTGGACAAGAATTTTTGGCCTATTTGATAAATAAGCCTCGGGATAAAGTTGAGTTGAAAGATGTTAAGGTGGTCAATGAATTTCCTGAAATATTTTTGGAGGAATTGAATTCACTATTCCTAAATAGGAAAATTGAATTTGTGATAGAAACCATCCCTGGGGTAGCGCTATTCTCAAAGAACCCTACAAAATGGCACTAGCAGAATTAAAGGAGTTAAAGGAACAATTATAAGAACTGCTAGAGAAAAATTTCTTGCGGCCTAGCTCTTCGCCTTGGAGAGCTCTGGTCTAATTTGTGAAAAAGAAAGACGGGTCATTAAGGATATGCATCAATTATAAGAAATTAAATAAAGTGGCCATCAAGAACAAGTATCCCTAACCCATATAGACAAACTGTTTGATCATCTTCAGAAGTCTTGTAGCGCCTCGGGTCATGGTAGTATTTCACCCTATGATCCGGAACACTCCTCACGATCGGGAAACATTCTAAAACCAAAACATGAACTGAATATAAAATAATACATACCATATTTTCCAATCATAATATCCTTACAGGCTGACAAATTCAGAATACAATTCAGTCTAACTAGATAAAATAGGCCACTGAAATGTTCTATCTGTTCAAGTCCGTACAATCATGAGTAATACAGGCTTAAGCATATATATTTATCCAAAAAGAGGAATCCACAGTCTATACAGAGCTTCAATTAGTCATCCTTTGATCTAGGAACCTACATGATATTATGGATTCATGAGTCCACTGACCCAATAAAACTTATGGCAGAAAATAGGAATAGAGAAGTACAAACGATGAACAGAGCAGTAATAGACATGAATATGATTCAATTAAATAGTTCAGTATAGTCAAGACAGTCAAATCAAATAGATAATAGTAAATAGTTGTCACATTCAAGTCTTTAAGGGTGAATCCAGCAGTTTTGGTAGATCTATCACCCTTATATTTTCGAACAAATTTATCTTTATCCCTTCAATGCCCTTGAAAGAGCCAGTACAGTAAAAGCCATATCGACTAGGCACATGCTTTAAGGTAGCCTTTCAGAACCCTATCTCCAGGGCTCATCTAGTCTGCCGAACAGTAGGGGATTCCCAAGGGTTCCGAGAGTCAATCCGATATTGCCCATATCAGATACCCCTGAGAATTCCCAGGGCCCAACAACATTCATTCAGACAGGTTTAGGAACAGTCAAATCATATCGAGCTTATCAATAAGCCATTACGGCACAGTATTTGGTTGGCCAATAGCATTAAATAGACAGTTCAGGAATTTGGTCAATCATATTATCCAAACAAATAGGAATTGGACTATGCACTTGAGGATCCATCGTTTTAAAATCTTAATTATATTTTAAAAAGATTAGATATGGACTCGGTATATAGAAAATAAGGTCGAAAACACATTTACGCTCACTAGAATGAGCGCTTGTGCGCATGTTTAGGTGCTCGAGGGCCCAAATAGTGGTTTTCGTCACGAGTCTGAGCGCTTGAGTGCCCAAATGGGCACTTGAGCGCTCAACTTTTGGAATAAAGTTGAAAACAAAGGTTTTAAAATTTTGAATAGGCGCTGGGGCGCTCGACGGGCACTAGAATGCCCAAAGTTGAGTGTTGGAGCGCCAACTCTTAGGTTGAAATTTGATTTTTCGTCTTTTAATTTTATTTTGATGTTTGGCTCAAAATCACATTTTTGAGGTTCTTTTATGTCCATAAACATTTATAAATCATCATTTTGAAATTTGATTAAAGATTTTTCAAAAAATAAAAACCGAGTTGAAAAGTAACGTTTTGTCCATATCTTTCATTTTTATTCAGTTTTAGGTCACCAAATCCTCCTCATAGCCCATGGTCCATGGTTCAATATCATTCCAAAGCTTAGGTTGAGATGTCATAGATACAAAAGGGACTTAGGATGTTCATATCAATGGATTGAGCATATATATAATTGAGGAATCAACATCATAATCAATGAAAAGCTCATAATAACAATAATATCAACATGAACAACATTCTTATGAGCTCAACAATAGAGTAACATAGAAGGCACAAATAGATTATATGCTCAAGAACAAGAAGGAAGGTTCCATAAGTCTTACTTGTTCAAGCTTAGATGTTAGTCCCCGAGCTTCCCTATCACCGTATCAATTGCCTAAACAAAATCATAAACTTTTAATCAACTTTAAATCATCACTTAACATAATTATATAGATATAACCTAAGTCTTAATTTACCAAGGCTTTGAGTGAATACCCCCTAATCCTTCCCTCTTGATTTCCTTTGTTACTTTTAACAAAATCTCAATGTGCGTGTGTGTGTGCAAATAAAGGCAACCGAAATAGAGAGAAATGAGACAAATTGGGAGGTGATTTTTCAGCAAGAAGTTGGAAAGCAAGTGCCCACAAAAATTGCTTCAACTATGATTTATAATTGAAATTGTTATCAAACACTTGGTGTAGGAATTTTCTACTTAAATTACTCAAAACCAATCCCACAAATCAGGCTAAGTTTTCGGCTGGACTATGCTACAGATTTTTTAATTTGATTTTCTTATTTTTTTTTTTTTGAAAAATGTTTAATTAATGGCTGAAAGATTGGGCTGAAATGGGGCTATGTTTGGGCCAATTCTTGGGCTTAAAAAGATTATATTTGGGCCGAAAATATTATAAGAAATCGAGGTTTAGATGAGAGAAAATATTTCAGATGTGTGAAACTTATTTTGGGATTGAAATATTTTTCGTTTTATCAAAATCGTGTTAATTTGAGAAAATCGGCGATTCAAAATTTTAATTAGGAAAATCTCGGGGTATTACAAGTCTGCTATCTATTCTGAGTTAAATTTAAGACAGGGGTACTACCAATTAAAGATACGAGAAGCAGATATTTCTGAAACTGCATTTAACCTCATTATGGGTATTTTGAGTTTGTAGTCATGCCCTTTGGATTAACTTATGCTCCTGCAACGTTTATGGACTTAATGCATCAAGTGTTTCGACCATACCTCGATTGCTTCGTTGTGATCTTCATAGATGATATTCTGGTTTATTCCAGATCAGAAAATGAGCATAAACTACATTTACGGGTTGTCTTTCAAGCTTTAAAGAAGCACAAGCTGTACGCCAAATTCAGTAAATGTGAATTTTGGCTTAAAAGGATACTTTTCTAGGGCATATAATATCAGAAAAAATTGAAACAGTCCTTAAATGGAAAAGGTCGGAAACGATTATTGAAGTGAGAAATTTTCTGGGATTGACGGGATATTATCGAAAATTTATCTAGAACTTCTCTAAGTTGGTCGAACCGCTTACTAGACTGACCCAAAAGGATCAAAAATTTGTTTCGAACCAACAGTGCAACGAGAGTTTCTCAGAGTTAAAGAAAAGATTGACAACAGCTCCAATACTCGCACTACTGGATGGGTCAGAGGAATTTACTATTTATACTGACGCCTCAAAAGAAGGGTTAGGTTGTGTTCTATTGCATAAGGGTAAAGTAATTGCTTGAGCATCACGAAAGTTGAAAAATCATGAGTTAAATTATCCCACTCATGATTTGGAGTTAGTAGCAGTAGTCTTTGCCTTAATGAAATGGCGTCATTATCTATATGGAGCTAAGGTGGAGGTTTTCACTGACCACAAGAGCTCAAGGTATATTTTCAGTTAGAAAAATCTAAATTTAAGGCAATAATGATAGATTAAATTCCTGGAGGATTATGATTTCACTATCACATATCACCCAAGAAAGGCGAATGTCGTTGCTAATACTCTAAGCCGTAAGGGAAAGCTAGCAAACATGAGCATCTACCCAGAAATTTATGATGAGATCCTAAAAGCTCAAGAAGGAGATGAGTGAGTTCACAAATGTAAGGGTGAGATAAAACTTGAATTTAGGATCGACACTGGCTGTTACGATTCAAAAATCGAGTTGTTGTTCTTGCACGAATGAATGAGAAAATACTATCTGCAGCGCATCACACTAAATTTTCAGTGCATCCGAGTGGAACGAAAATGTATAAAGACCTGAAACAGAAGTTCTGGTAAAAAAGAATGAAGAACAATATAGCTGACTATATTCAGAAATGTCTGACCTGCCAACATATGAAAGCGGACCACCAGAGACCATCTAAAAAATTATAACTGCTCCGAATCCCAAGTTGGAAATGAGATCAAATCAATATGGACTTCGTGATAGGTCTACCTGTAGTAAGAGGTGGATGTGATAGTATCTGGTTGTGGTTGATAAGCTTACGAAGTCAGCACATGTTTTGCGAGTCAAAACTCAATACAATGTTAAGAAACTCGCTCAGATTTACATTAAAGAGGTAATACGATTACATGGGATGCCTCAAAATATTGTCTCCAACAGGGATCTAAAATTTATGGCGAGGTTATGGAAGAGTTTGCAACAGCATTTGGGGACGAATTGGTATTCAGTACTGCTGCTCATCCACAGACCAATGGACAATCAAAAAGGGTAATTCAAATACTAGAAGATATGCTGAGAGCATGAGTTTTGAATTTTCCTGAAAATTGGAACAGGCATCTACCCTTGGTAGAGTTTGCCTATAATAACAGCTGTGAAGTCTCGATTCAAATGGCACCATATGAGGCCTTGTATTGTAGAAAGTACAGATCACTCCTTCACTGGGACATAGATGAAACGAAGAGCACCTCGAACCTAGAGAAAGATGTACTGCGACCTGAGATGATCCAAGAAGCTATAAATAAGATTCAGATTATCAAGAAAAATATAAAAACAGCTCAGGATTGCCAAAAAAGTTATGCTAATAGACTGAGAAAAAATCTAGAGTTCAGTATCGGAGATCGGGTATTTTTAAAAGTTGCTCCATAAAAGAGAATTCGAAGAATGGGCAAGAGTCGAAAACTAAATCCTAGATACATGGGACCCTTTGAAATTGTAAAACGAATTGGTCTTGTAGCATATTGACTAGATCTTTCACCAAACCTCACTACGATTCATAATGCATTCCACGTATCTCAATTACGGAAGTATCATCCTGATCTCTCGCATGTCATCGAACATCTTGATGTTCCCCTCTAGAGTGATCTTATCTATGTAGAACAGTCTGTCTACATCCTAGAGTCCCAGGTTCGTGAGCTTAGGAATCATAGAATACCTCAAGTTAAGGTACTTTGGAGAAACCGGAAAGTAGAAGAAGCCACTTGAGAACATGAAGATATAATGCGGGACAAGTATCCTCACTTATTTGAATAAGATATGAATCTGAAAATCAGATTCTTTTAAGGGATAGAGAGTGTAACACCCTAAAAATTTTTGTAATTAAAATCTTGAACCCCTGATTTTCAAATAATAGCTCATTTTCACTATTACGAAAATTATTTTATTGTCAAAATAAGTTTTATTCATCCGAAAATTTTCTTGCATTCGAGTTCTGATTTTCTTGCGTCGTTTCGACCTAAAAAGCTCCATAAGCCCAATAAATCAAGCCCAAATCTAATTCAAATCATAGCCTACCATTTTTGACCCAATCTTTAACATTTCAAAAAAAAAAAACAAAAAGAAAAAAAGGGGGCAGCTGCAGCCGACAGCTTTCTTCCAATTGATGGGATTTCCATCCCATTTCCATCAACCATCACTTCCTTGTTTAGTTTCTTGAGAAAGCTTAATTAATTGATAATAAGGGCTTAGATCTAATTTTTCTTGCTTAAGTGCCTCTCAATCTCTCCTATAAATTAGTTTCCTTCTTGCAAGACAAGAACTTCATCTTGCATTCACAATTTTCTCACATATAGCACTAGCACTTAATTCTCTTGCACTTCAACAAATAATTCCAAAAGGGGAAGAAGTAAGAGGTTTCACTCAAGCCATTGGTAAGATTAGATTAAAAATGTGATTATGTATATATGTCAAGGTTGTGATTGGAGCTTACTAAGTGTAATCTTCCTTTTCATAAAAGTTTGATTCTATCTTGTAAAGCCACCAATACCTTATTTGAAGCATAGGACCCAAATGTAAGATTTATAGATTTCTCTCCTTGTCTCTTTGGTTTCATTGGTTGAAAAATTATGATTATTTGTGTGCCTAAATGTGAAATGAGCTTATGCATGTGGTTCTTGTTGATTTCTTGTGATTGTAAATTCAAAATCCTTGATATGGAATCCCAAGAATATTTGAACATTATTGACATCCTCATCTAGACCTTGGAATGGATTTGAACCATAGACTTTGGACTATGAAGGAACTTTTGAAACAAAAAAAAATGAAGGAGATGGACAATATGGACTTAACAAGTGGTTTATGAACTTGAACACATTATTTTTCCTTAAATCATAAAATAACTTGGGATTTATAAATTACCAACTTTACATTAAAAATGATCCCCTGAAAAATATGGTTTTAGATCAACAAAAAAAAAAGTAGATTTTTCCCGAGAGTGAGCACTTATGCGCCCACTCCAGTACCCAAAAACTGGAATTCCAGTAGCTAGGTTAGTGTTTGAGTGCTCAAGCGCCCAAACGGGCACTTAAGCGCTCAAACACAAAGCGAAAAGCATTTTTCAAGCACTCAAATGCCCAAACGCACTCCCAAGTGCCCATTCCAGTGTGTAAAATTTGACGTTCCAACTTCGTTTTGATATCCCAAGTCCATATTTGATCTTTCTAAACATGTTTAAGACTTCAAAATGAAAATTCCTTCTAGTCCATAATCCAAATCCGAATCATTTGTTTGATAAGTTTGGCCAATCGAATATGTGGCCAAAGTGGCTTCATGTCTCAGATATGGTTCAATATGTTCGTTTGTCTCAAGATATGAATGTATGTATGTTAGGCCCTGAGAATTTTCAGGAATATCGAATAGGGTGATATCTGATCAATAATTTGAGCCCCTGGAAATTCTTATTTGTCGGGTAGACTGGAAGAGCCCTGGATGTAGGGTTTTGAAGGGCTGCTCTAAAGCACGTGGGATCGACTGTGCTTTTCAATTTGTTTTATGCTCCTTGAGGGAGCTTGGAGGGATAAAGATTATATGGGATTATATGTCGAAGTTACAAGGGTGACAGATCCACCAAACGTTTGAATCGGCCGATAAGTTTGTTGATATGAATGTGACATACGATTCATGATATCTATTTGTTCTGTTAGTTCTGTTTGATCTGAAATGATATATGAGATCACATTCATATTTTTGTTCTTGAGATGCTCTTCATTTGGATCTTGTACTCATGTCCTATACTATAAGTTTTACTGGGTCAGTAGACTCATGATTCCATTAATATCATGTAGGGAATTAATCTTGTGGATCTAATTGATCGAACGGCTTCCTACTAGTATTTCTATTTCCTTTTAAGATTATGTAATTAAGAATATTCTGGTTTATTTAGATTTTGTTTGAACTTCAGATATGTTCAGTATGTAATTTGGATTTCGTAATGTATGTTGGAAATTTCCAGCACGTAATTTTGGAATATTTGGATCGTTAAGCTATGAATTATGCATGTTGGATTTTTTGTTTATAGTTTCAGTTAGTTATTCTTTCGCGAGTAGCACTCTGGATCTCGGGGCCAAATGCACCAAGACCGAGGGTGCTATAAGGGTGGTATGAGACTAGTATAAAATACCCACAATGGCCTGTGATCATAGATAATTAGAAATTTATTGCAGACCTCATTGAATTGCTAATCCAAGACTATGACCTTATTCTAGCAATGAATTAGCTGTATCAACATCAAGCTATAGTTGACTGTTTTACCAAAACAGTCAAGTTAGGTACCGGAGTAGGGGTAGGCACTAACAGCACACCAACAGCACACCCAAAAGCAACGGTTTAGTTACCATTTATGATGCAAAGGCTAGAGAAATTATTAGAAAAGAGCAACAAGGATTTCTGGCTTATCTGATTAATAAACCTTAGGACAAGATTGAAATGAAGGATGTTAAAGTGGTTAATGAATTTTCGAAAATATTTCTTGAGGAACTAAATTCACTATCCCCAGAATGAGAGATCGAGTTTGCAATTGAAACCATTTACGGGGTAGAGCCGTTCTAAAAAACTCCCTACAGAATAACACCAGCAGAATTAAAGGAATAATTGCAAGAGCTGTTGGACAAGAATCTTATGGGACCATGCTCTTCATCTTGGGGAGCTCAGGTTCTGTTTGTAAAGAAGAAATATGGGTCACTGAGAATGTGTATTGATTATAGAGAATTTAATAAAATGACTGTAAAAAATAAATACCTTTGCCCCATATCAATGAATTGTTTGATCACTTTTAGGGGTCTATAGTATTTTCTAAGTTGAATTTGCTACAAGGGTATTATTAGTTAAAAACACGGGAAGTACATATTTCCAAAACTGAATTTAACTCCCACTATGGACATTTTAAGTTTGTGGTGATGCCGTTTGGGTTAACAAATGCTCCAGTAGGATTCATAGATTTAATGCATTGAGTGTTTCATCCATACCTCATTTGCTCTGTTGTGATTTTCATAGACAATATTTTGGTTTATTCCAATTTAGAGAAGAAGCATGAAGGGTGGTTTCGGATCGTCCTTCAAACTTTAAAAGAGTATCAGCTATATGCCAAATTCAACAAATGTGAGTTTTGGCTGAAGAGAGTGACATTTCTGGGACACATAATATCTCAAAATGGACTTGAAGTTGACCCAGAAAAAGTCAAGATAGTTCTCAACTAGAAAAGACACAAGACCGTTGCTGAAGTGAGAAGTTTTCTGGGATTAGTAGGATATTATCGAAAATTTATCTAGAACTTCTTCGAGTTGGCTGGTCCACTCGCGAGACTAACCCAAAAAGATTGATGATTTGTATGGGATCGTCAGTATGAGGAAAGTTTCTTGAAACTAAAGAAAAGATTGACGACAGTTCCCATACACGTACTACCTGATAGGTTAGAATAATTTACCGTATATATTGATGCCTTAAAAGAAGGATTGGATTGTGTGTTATTACAGAAAGGCAAGGTAATCGCATATGCCTCGAGAAAATTAAATGAGTTGAATTATCCTACTCACGATTTAGAATTGGCAGCGATAGTCTTTGCTTTAGCAAAATGGTGTCATTACTTGTATGGAGCCAAGATAAAAGTTTATGACCCCAAAATATATTTTTAGTTAGAAAAATTCAAATCTGAGGTAACAGTGGTGGATAGAATTCTTGGAGGATTGTGGTTTCACAATCACATATCACCTTGGTGAGGCAAACAATGTTACTGATGCTCTGAGCCGAAAAGGAAGAATAGCAAATATGAACTTATACCTAGAATTCCACAGTGAAACCTTAAAAGTTCAAGAAGAGAATGGTTGGGTGCAAAAACTTAAAATCGAGATGAGACTTGAATTCTGGATTGACGCATACGGGTTATTATGATTTAAAAATTGAGTATGCATCCCTGCAAGAATGAGAGAAAAAGTGCTATCTGTAGCACATCAGTTTAAGTATTCGGTATATCCTAGAGGAACAAAAATATACAGGGACCTAAAACAGAAGTTCTAGTGGGAAGGAATGAAAAAGGACGTAACTGATTATGTTCAGAAATTTTTAACTTCCCAATTTGTGAAAGTAGAGCATCAAAGATCATTTGGAAAATTACAATGGCTCCCAATTCCAAGTTGGAAATTGGACCAGATCACCATGGACTTTGTACTAGTTCTGCCTACAGTAAAGGAGGGTACGATAGTATTCGGGTTGTGGTTGATAGGCTTAGGAAGTTAGCACAGTTTCTATCTGTCAAAACCCAGTACAATGTTGAAAAACTCATCGAGATTTATATCAAGGAGATAGTAAGGTTATATGGGATTTTTCAGAGTATTGTCCAGCAGAGATCCAAAATTCACAGCGATTATGGAGAAGCTTACAAGAACAGCTAGGGACTAAATTACTATTCAGTCCTGCAACTCATCCCCAAACTAACGGTCAATCAAAAAGGGTGATTCAAACTCTAGAGGGCATGCTACGGGCTTGTGTTTTGAATTTTCCTGAAAATTGGGATAGGTATCTACCTATGGTAGAATTTGCCGATAATAACAGCTATCAAGCTTCTATTCAAATGGCACCTTGCGAAGCGCTATATGGTAGAAAATGTAGATCGCCTTTGCACTGGGATTTAGATGAAACAAAGAGTGCTTTGAGTGAAGAAAAGGATAAACTATGACATGAGATGATACACGAGGCAATTGATAAGATTCAAATCATTAAAAAAAAAATGAAAATAGCTCACGATCACCAGAACAATTATGCAGATAGGCAGAGAAAGGAGTTGGAATTTAACATCGGAGATCAAGTATTTTTGAAAGTCATTCCATAGAAGAAAATACGGAGAATGGGCAAGAGCGGAGAGCTAACTCCAGAGTATACGGGACCCTTCGAGATTGTTGAATAGGATCGGCCTAATAGCATACCGATTGGATCTTTCGCCGAACCTCATGGAATTCACAATGTATTCCACATCTTCTAGTTACAGAAGTACCACTCTAACCCCTCACACATCATAGAACACCTTGATGCACCCATTCAAAGTGACCTTACACACAAAAAGCAACCTATCCGTATCCTAGATTATCAAGTTCAAGAACTTAGGAATCGTATGATACCTCAAGTTAAGGTTTTTTGAAGGATTTAGAAAGTAGAAAAAGCTACCTGGGAAAAAGAGGATGAGATGCGGGATAAATATGCTCACTTGTTTGAGTAAAGGTATGAATTTGAGGACCAAATTCTCTTAAGGAGGGAATAGTATAACACCTCGAAGATTTCTCTAATTGTATTTTTAATCCTTTACTTTTCCACCGACAATTCATTTTTACAATCACGAAAATTTTTCTTATAACCAAAAAATACATTTTCACATTTGAAAAATTTTTCTTGCACCAGAAAATTTCTCTACGCATCAGTTCGGCAAAACAAGCCTATTCAAGCTCAAATTTTGGCCCAAACAAATTTAAAACCTATCCCAAAAATTCAAAAATATATATACATATATATGTATATATATATAGCAATCCGGCCACTTGCTCAAAAGGAGGGATTTCCTCATCAACTTTGTGTACTAATCTTCTTCTTGCAAGCAACATGTGTTGGCAATTGAGCAACACAATCTTGACACATATACAAGCCCTCACAAATTTTTTATTGTAAGCTCATCCTTTCTCCTTCTATAAATAGAATTGGCTTGCTTGACCAACCTCTCACTCTTGTATACAACTCTTCCTCTCACATATATATACATATACTCTCTCTTGCATCAAAACTCCCTCTATACATATATATCTATATCTTCAATTAGAAAAAATATCTAACTCCTATAGCTATCATCACTCATTTACAAAAAGGAAAAAGAGTAAAGAAAAATCATTAGGGTATTCTTGGTAAGCTTGAAACTTTAAGAAATTACATAATATAAGAACTAAGTGGAAAGGAAAGTAGACATTTAAATGATTTTTTGGTGATTGTAGGAGGATAGCCTGTAAATTCTTAAGAAACTTCTGAGAAATAAACTTGGCTATTGAGGTAAAATTTATGGCTTCTTCCTTGCTTCCATGAAACTTGATTTGCTTCATTTCTTGCAATATGATGCCATGAGGTTTATTTATATTTCTTGTGATTTTTATTGGATTCAAAAGCTCAAAATCCTTATGCAATGATGCGTTGAGACCTTGAACGTCCTTGTGATTATCATCCTTGTTTATACATGAGTTTTTGTATGGGACCTTGGATGGTGGAGAAAAATTTATGGACAAAAATCAGAAGAAATGGATCATTGGACTTGTAGCTTATGTTTTCATAAAATCTGTGATTAATTCAAGACTCAAACTTTTAAAGTTTTCCCCTCAGAATCATTTCTGATGGATTCTGACTTTAAATCCAAAAAAATAAAATAAAATAAAATTGGGCGCTCAAGCACCTATTACAGTGGCTTCGACCACTAGTTGGGTGTTGGAGCGTCCATTCCAGTGGCGAAAAATACTATTTCGGCAGTGAAGCACCGAAACGAGCGCTCAAGCATCCATTTCAGAATCCAAATCTTTTCAGTTTGACTCCGATTTGCTATTTCAAGTCCATGATACACTTTTTTAAAATGTTTTAAGACTTCAAAACAATTTTTCTTAAGTTCGAGACCCAATCCAAATCGTTTATTCGAGTTGTCAGTTACTTGATCTTGTATCCTAATGGAATTTATTTTCTTGAATATGTATTGTTCATCTTAAACTTATTGCATGATAAGTGGGGTCCTGGGAACCTCATGTGAGATGATTGGATGATATCGGATCGTCAGTCTAAACCCTGGGAATTCTGGCATGTTGGATAGTTATGAGAAATCCTGGAAGTAGGTTTCCCAGGCACTACTCTGAGGCACGCAGCCGATTGTGCCTTAAGCATGTATGGCTCTCCGAGCAGCCACTTGGGAAAGCAAATGGAGGGATAAGGTTACATGTGTTTTATGTTGAAGTTATAAGAGTGATAGTTTCATCAAAAAACTTAGTTCAACTTTAATTATTTATTGTCATGAATGTGATGAATTTTTAAGCTATTTTGTTTTCGTAATGCACGTAATGAATGTTTCGATTCTCCGTTTGTTATCACATTCATAAATCATTACTTGTTATCCCAATTTGTTTAACCTTGTACTCCTCACCATAAGCCATGATTCTTGTTGGGTCAGTGTACTCATGTTTTTATAATTTATTACATGTAGGGAATTGATTCCGGGGTTGTATGGCCAAGTTGGAAGTTAAGCTTGATGCTTTAGTTATAATGCTTGCTTAGTTTATTACCATATGTAACTCTGGAACTTATGTAAAGTTTGAGATGATTGAATTGTATTTTGAAAAATCAGGTTTGTAAATTTCAAGGAATGTTTTGGTATTTTAAGTAATAAAAATGTTTTGAGTTTCTATTATAGTTCTAGCTTAGTTTCCCTTCGCGTGAGTAATGTTACAGACCTAGGGGTGGATGCTCTAGGATCCCCAGGCATTATACCTAGTAAGTGATTCATAATCCAAGATTAGTTAGCATTAGAGATCAGGTCATGTATTAATCATGGGATCTAAGTATGTCAATTAAACACCTAATTAATATGGATTATGAAAATATAAAGACTATGGATGCTAATTCAAAATATATAAAATAACACAATATTCTATTTATTATACTGTCATTTATTATATTTATAATAAAAGTGAGACATATCAGCATATCGTAGCATGTGATTTCTTTCGTTCTTTCTTTCTTTCTTTTTTTTTTCTCTTTTAAAGAAAGTTCTAGAAAATGCTTGTTTTCATTTGCTTCTATGGTTAAAATAAATAAATAAATAAATAACAAAAAAAAACAAAACAAAAATACAAAAAAAATATCAAAAAAAAGAAGAAACATTTTCCAAGCTAGATCTGTCCTCTTTTCCAAGTTTAAAATATTATTAAAATTTAATTATAATCATTTCAAATCATTACATTAATCAAAACTATATATATTTATAGATTCCAATTATTGCCTGAATTAGGAATATATTTCTTAATTATTGTACCACTATGAAGAAAATATACAATAACAAAAATGTTTAATTTGACATCAAATAAGAACTTTCATGAAAAAGACATCTACTGTTTCTACCAAAGTAGGATCCAAGATATCTTCATTTTAAACGTCTTATCCAATGAATAAAAAAATACACCATTTACTAATGAAAAAATTCTTAATGTATTAGTTATAGATATTGATTATTTGTATAAAATTTTATTCGTCACAAATTTTTCCTTAATAAATAGGTATTTTTTTGTGGCGACCTGCAATACATTCAAAATTGCGTAAATGCTTATAATGCTACAAATTTTTACTTAGTCAGTCACCATAATACTTGTGAAAATGTTGAAAAAAAAGGAAAAAGGAAAAAAAGGTAAAAGATTAGAAAGTTTTGTCATATAAATATATCGAATTTTATTTATTTATTTTGAAAATTACTTATTGTGAAATGCTGATTGGTGACTTCCCCTCTATTATTTTTATTGGCACCTTATCCTTTGCATTATTTGGTCAATGTTAAGCAGTCCCTTCATTACTTACACATACTCGTAGTGCAATTTTTAGTTGATTTTTTCATATGAAATGTCAATTTTATCCTTATATCAATCACTAGAACTTTTATTTTGGAATCGCCAATCCACATATGCAAAAGGCAAAAAAATCATTTTTTATTACAACTTTCGTATAAAAAAATATATCTACGCAAAGTAATACACATATGTTTTTATAAAAAAAAATATTTTCTTTTATGCAATACATCATATATTATAACATTATATATACATATATAACTATATACATATATGAAGGCAAGAAGAGAAAAATATAAGAAAAGGGGAAAAAGAAAGAAAACTAAAAAATAGTAAAAGGTAAAATAAGAGTTAAAAGGATAAGAAGGTAAATATATTAAAATACGAAAGATATATTTGTCATTATATGTTGGTCAATGAGTGAGATAGGTTTTGATTAGTGTAGTGTGCACCAATTGTTTGACACAAGATGTAATTTGCCAATTAAAATAGCAGAAGATTATTTAGCATGATTTTTTTTTTTTTTCTTTTGCAAGAAAGAGAAAAGCT
>JACFYI010002957.1:12496-24628 GCA_014898755.1 Handroanthus guayacan | reverse complement strand
CCGCACTTTACCGCTTTAGTCTTACTGATCGACCGTGAGTGACGACCTGGGTCATGAGGCAGAATGCCGAGCAATCCCGGAGCGTTACAATTATTCTCTCTCCAACTTGGAAGACATTTTATGTATGTATATGTAATGTATATGCATATGAGTATGTAGTAAAGAAAACACCATTTCTCCACCATTTTTCTTTTCTTTGGCCGAGAGCTTCATCAAGGGGGAAAAAAAATTAATACACCACTTCAACTTCTTTTGTATATTTTTTGCCCCTCTCATCACCATCATCTTCCATATATCTAAATACACATCTTTACAAGACAAATCAAAGGGGAATTAGTAAGGTTTTACATACAACTTGGTAAGTTCTATGTTTAAATTTTAAGAAATAATAGTGAAGTGTGGATAAATGAGATATTTAATGGTTCTTTTGGTTGTTAGGAGGATAGCTTAAGGTGAATAAAGGAAAAATCAAGGTTTAGACTCTTAGCATCGAAGGTAAGGATCATGACTATGCTCAACTTCATCCTATTCATGTTTATATTAATGATCTTCATGTGATATGTCCTAGTAGTTTGAGCTTGCTTCCTGATTGCTTTATTATTTTGCTCAATGATTTACTTGATTGGATGAAAATCATTGTGTTGATTGTTGAATGAGTTTCCTTGTTATGGTGGATCATGAATATGAATCTAGTGGATATAAGAAGATTATTAGATAATCAAACTTGAGATTTACAACTTGTATATTCCATAAATTAATTTGCACTTTTAAACTAAGCACATGACCCTCTTGGATAGCCACTGCCTTTGCTTTACCTCTCACTTTCCAAGCTCGAAAACTTGAATTCCCTTATTCCAAATGATCCATATGATATACCTTTGAAAATCTCATTGAGTGTGTGAGACCCCAAAAATTCCTCTAATTTAATTATTAAACCCTAGTATTTGATCAATAAACGTTTAAAACGTTTTCGAGAGAAACTCTAATCGGTAACCGATTTCTCGTCAATTTGAGATTTTTCTCACAAACAAAAAAATTTATTTCATACCCAAAACTCATCCTAAATATTATTTTGGTCCAAAAATATTTATAAGTCTGTTTTGAAACCCTTAGTTTTAACATTTAGAACTTATCGCCGTTTAAAACAATTTTTATCGCTATTGTCCGAAAAACTTTAAAACGGTAAAATTACTTCGATTTAGCACTCAAAAATTTTATTTCAATCAAATGTGGGCCAAAAATATTATTTCTAACCCAAATCAATGCACATTTGGCTCTAGAGTTAAGCCCAAAGATTTTATTTAATTTTAATGTTCAAGTCCAACCATATTTTAAATTAAATGAAAAAAAAATAAACTAAAATTCAGCCAAATTTCGTGCACCCACACAACACACACACTAAATGTGAAGACTCACCTTGATAATCAATGCAAAGAGCCACCTTAGTACCCAACTCACTCACTTAGTCACCACTCTCATTTAATGCCTCATAATGCCATTTTTTTTATTAATTACCATAAAACCCTTCTTCATTTTTATTTGTAGAGAAAATTATTGATAAAAGAAGACTTCCTCTCCTTCATTTCGTCCTCCTATGGCCGAAAATAATAAAAAAAAAAGAAAGGAAAGAACTCAGCCATCTCCCTTAAAACTGAACAACTTGTGTGTGTGTAGCTTCACTTTCTTCCATTTTTTCTTCCAATTTTGTTCTTAAATTCTAATAAGCAATCAAAAGGGAAATTGTAGGGGACATCACCACTTACACAAACCCTCAAGCTTGGTAAGATTTAGTTAAGAATTTTAATGGCTAATTGTTTGATTTAAGTGAAACTTAATAGATTTCCTTTTTGGTGTTAGGATCTTAGGGAGATCTTGAGGAAAATCCTTGAAATCTCAAGTTGGTAAGCTAAGAAAGGTAAGGATCATGATACTCCATACTCATGTTCTTCAAGTTTTAATCATGGTTCCAATTTTTTGAAAGATCTATGGATAGTATGCTTGTTGGTATGTTCGTTATTATGGCTCCTTGGTTGTTATGAACTTGTTCTTGATGAGCTACTTGATTAACTCTCATGTTGTTGTTGATGGAGCATGACCTAGCTTATGTCTATGGAACCATGAATCTAACCTTAGGGTTATAAGAAACTGAGTGGATCATCATTTAGACTTAGTGGTTGAATGATTTCTTGAATTAAATGAAGTTTGAACATATGGGTTGTTCTCGGGTAGCAGGGATAGAACACTCATCTCACTTAGAAAAATTGAAAACACCACTTATACTATTCCAAAAATTTCGTATAAGGTACCATTAGAAACCTATTCAAGTCTAGATGATGATAGAGCCAAGAATCACCCAAAGAAAAAGAGGAAAATGGTAGAAAAATGCTTTTGAACGAAACCTGCCATTTCGACTCAAACAGGGGAAGTTTCTGTCCTAACCCTAAGTTTAAAAATTTATATCCAGAGATCCTTACATCCAAAAAATCCACAAGACCCACCTTCGAAATCTTGTTGAGTGTAGTTATCATTAGAATCAAGAATTGCCCAAATCCATGAAAGAAAAAGCCCAAAAACACCGCTTAATCCCAATATGTCAGTTTTCCTGGGTAGCAGGGGTTGCACTGGCACTGGTCCTAACCCTTCCCCTAACTTCAACTCGTTGGAAACTACTCATTTCTTCACCAAATTGAACCCAAAAATATAGGTTGGAAACCTTGTTAAGTGTAGATAACAATAGGCTCAAGAAATTTTAAAATCCCTGAAGGAGTCAACCTAGAATATTTTGTGAACCCAAACCTGTCCAGTTGATTCAGGGATTCAACAGATTCTTGTATCAACTTTAAAAATTTATAACTAGAGTTTTACTCGTCGGATTTTCAATATAAGGCCACTGTTAGAAAGCTCATCAAGTCTAGATAGTTGTACAAGCAAATCGCTAATTGTAGCTCAATGAGATGTATTTTTAAAATGATTGGGAAATTTACTGCCGGAATTGAATCGTAGATTTTATAAGAAATGGAGATGTGGTCTAGTGCTTAATTGATTTTGATGTTTATAGGCCAAATTAACTCGAAGAATTAGACGATCTCAATATCATCTTGAGACTTAAAGCTTAAGGACCAGAGGTAAGAATTATGGCTATCCCTTGTGCTCATTAATAATGGAATCTCTTGTATCATGATTTCATTCCTTTGTTTTGATTGCAATGAGCATGAGTTTGAATTCGTTATTGTTATTTCTTGTCGCATTCTCATGGACTCCTTGTTTTGTTTGATGATCATTATGGACATTTGGATACGATTGTGGTCATTTTCCTTGTTTAGACAAAATCTTTGGCTTGATATTTGATAAATTACGGATATAATCGAATACGTATTGTCATGTTGGAAAAATGGAAACATGGACTCACTTGACCTGTTTTACAAAATGTCTATGCTTGATTTATTCTTAAACCTTCTTCCATGATTTTAACTCCGTTTTGCCTTGTAAAAATCTACTTTTGAAACGTTCCCAAAATATTCTCTTTAGTTTCACTCTTTAAAAATATTTTCAATGAAAACAACTTGCTGTATTAGCTTTAGTTTCACTCAACAAAAATATTGAAAAACAGCTTGCTGTATTAGCTTTAATTTCACTCTTTAAAAATATCTTCAACAAAAACAGCTTGCTGTATTTGCCTTGTTCGTTATTTTCGCTCATTTGAAATATTCTTTTGATGATGGTTATATGTTCATTTTCTTCGAAATGTTTTCAAAATACCTCATGAATTTCACCTCTAAAATAGTTTCAAAACACCATCGAAGGATTTTATTCCATAAAAATATTTTCAAAAGTATTGTTTATGGTTTTTACAACTCTGATCCAATTTCTGAAAAATTGTTAGGGTATTCATGTTTGAAAAATGGCTTCAAAAATATAATGTGATTATTCCTATCTTTTGAACGGCTTTGGAATTATTACTTGATATGTCCGTTGTACACGTTTTTGGAATATTTTCAAAATACTGTTGAAATGACCACAGAATATTGTTTTGAAATATTTTTGAAAATATTATTCGATATGTCCATAGTCCATTCGTTTGAAATGATTGAGCTCGCAGTATCGTTTGATAAATAATCATATCCGAGATTGTTTCAAATTTCATATCGATTGAATCGGACCAATTGTGATTGATTGATACTCATTGTATACCATCCTATGGATGGATTTGTTTATGTCTGATATCCGTTCGAAATCCATTATTGTTTAAAATCGGACAATTGATACAGATTCTAAACTTATTGATTGATTGATTGTTGGACCCTGGGAACCACCGGTGAGAACGCGAGGGCGGTATCGGACCGTCAGCCAGTCTCCTGCAGGGTTTCCCTATTGTTGGATAGTTCGGAGGGATCCTGGAGGTAGGATTCCGAAGAGCTATTCCTAAGGCTCGTGGTCGACCGTGCTGCGGCGACTGTGCCTTAATTGTAATTGGTGCTCCTTGAGTGGCCACTCGAGGAAGCAAATTTGGAGGGATAAGGATTATATGTTATATGTTGAAGTTATAAGGATGACAAATCCATCAAATACTAGTTCAGCCTCATGTTTGAGCTACACGATTGTGTGAATTGTTATACACTCACATTTGAGCTACTCGTTTGATTTATGCTCTCGGTGAGCTACTCGTTTACGTTTGTTTATAAAATTATCACAATCGCGTAGCATAATTCAACTTGTTTAATTGTGAAACTGTCTGAGCTCATTATTTGATTTGTATTCAATCGTTGGATACTCCAATCTCGTTTATTGGTTCATCTCTTATTTTATTGGACATTCTGGAATTTTTCACTTGAGCCCTGCTTGATATTTACCGTTCTATTCCTAGCCATAATTTCTTACTAAGTCATTCGGACTTATTTTATAAGTTTAACATGTGTAGGTGACTGAGATTTGGGATTTGCATCAAGCTGAGAGATTCTGATTGCTAAATTTTGGGTATAAGAGATTGTGGAGTTGTAATAGTTTGTAGCAATTACATACTCAAATTTGTGCTAATAAGTTAGATATTGTTTTGAGAAAAAAAAAAAAATTTGGGGCTTGTAATAAGTATGTACTTGATTATAGACTGAACAAAACTTCCGCTGCATTGAAAGTTAAGAATGGTTTTTTTTATGAGCCCCTCCCCATCGGGTGACGATTTCCGGTCTAGGAACGGATGTTCTAGATCCGGGTCGTTACAGAGTGTAGATGATTTTAGGATCCAATATTGCTAAAAAATAAGGAGAAAAAGGACTAAAAACACCCATAGAAAACAACTTGCCACTACTGCCAGAACAGGGAAAGCCTCTGCGACACCTTTCACTTTCCAAGTTTGAAATCCCAACGTTCCTTTATCAAATCGATCCATAAAACATGCTGTTGGAAACCTTATTTAGTGTAGATAGTGCTAGGATCTAGAATCATCCAAAATTATGGAAAAACATGACCAAAAATACCCCTAGAAGACAGCTTGCCAGTCTATCAGGAAACAGGGCAGTAGCTAGGGTTAACTTAAAATGAGTATAAATGAAAATCCGACCATTGGTCATCGATAAGAAGCTGCCGTTAGAAAATTCATTGAGTCTAGATATTTATAGAGCTAAAATTCACCATTAAACTCATTGGGATGTATTTTTAAAAATGCCGGGAAATTGACTGCCGCAAGGGGCAACATAAACTTTAGGGTAATTTGACATTTTTCCATCAATATAACTTCTTTAAAATCAAATCTCATATCTTTAAACCGTTTTGATGATATGAAATTCTTATGGCCAAGGTACTAATTTGAAAATTTTCCTCAATAACCGTTCGTAACCCTATAACGATCATTTGAAATTTTCTTGGAATTCATGTGTCCCATTAACCTTTATGTATGTTAATTTGGGCCCTGGGAACCTCAGGGAATATCGGATTAGGCAATATCAGATTGTGGGTTTGAACTCTTGAGAATTTCTATATTTAGGGTAGTTATGCAGGACTCCTAGAGATAGGCTTCCAAAAGGACTACTCTCGGAGGCACGTGGTCGACTGTGCCTCACTTAATCCTCTTGAGAGGCCACTCAAGGGTGAGGGTTCTTAGGAAAGCATAAGGTGAAATATATGTATGTTAGGAGTAATAAGAGTGACAGATCTATCAAATACTAGTCCAGCCTATTTTATTTGTCATTCATGATTAATTTCAAATTTTAATTTTATGACTTGTTGCTTATGAAATGCTCCTAATGTCATGAATGCCAAGATTGTTCTCGTAAATCTATTGTACTCATTAATACATTATTCTTTGATTCCCTAGTTTATTCTTTTTCACCATGGTTATTCCTTATCTTTTATTACTTACAGGAGTTGATTTGATAATGTAAAAATATTTGTATTGTAAATTATGAAAATCTAGAATGAGTAGCCTGAAATATGTATTAGGTTCGGCTTGTGTAAAAGTTAATCGGGATCTTGATGTAAATTATGGACTTATATGAGCTATTGGGTAGTTTGTTTTGTGAAGTGAATGATGTATAATTAAGTCAAATTAAGTTTTGGATTATGTTAAATAATTGTGTTCATGTTGATTTTAGAATGTAACGTCCCAGGATCCTAGAGCATCCGCCCCTAGGTCTGAAACGTTACTCAACGAAAGGGGAACTAACTAAAATCCATGACAAAAAAATTCATAATATCTTCATCGCATAAATGCCGAAACTTAACTTAAATGCGAGCAAGAAATTTCAAAATTTCAACTTAAAATCCAAAATATGCAACTAATTAAAATCCATAATAAGAAGATTCATAACATATTCATTACTAAAATGCCAAAACATCCCATAATTTACAGGTCAAATTTTTCCAAAATACAATCTATGATTTACATCGTATGAACCAAAAGATAAAACCGATCTATTTCTAAAAAGCTAATAGGTCCAACTAAACAAAATATATTTTCCAAATACAAAATCAAGTCCCAAAAATTCTAACGCCGAGATCTCAAAGCTTCAGACGATCCTAGGAGCTAATTTCCTACAATTGTAGAGTTAAGGGGTGAGTCCACTGACTCAGCAAGAATTATAACTATAACCGTGAGAAGAGGTAGCTCAATGAATAAGGCTAAAGGGATTCCAGATATCAATATAAATTGGACAAAGAATAATTGATATCATGATTTCATAATCAATCATTTAGCCCAAAGGCTCAATCATAACAATTTGATATTCGTAACAATACATTCGATATCATGAAACAATTTGTGAGCTCAAATTTTCAACAATGAAAACGAATATCGAAATAATATGGCTGGACTAGTTTTTGGTGGGTCTGTCACCCTTATATCTCCAAAATCAACTTGTCTCCTTATTTCTCCTAACCACCCCAGCGTCGTTACTTATGAGGATATAAAATCACCTCTGAGTAGTTACTCAAGAGGATATAAATAGGCACAGCCGCCGTAGCACGGTCGACCACGAGCCTAAGGGTAATTTCTCAGAAACCTATCTCTAGGCTCTTTGGAATTACCCAACGAAAGGGAAGCTCCAAGGTTGAGATCGACGATCGTTATCGCTCCAATCTTTCCCCTTGAAGTTCCCAAGGCCCAAAATACATGCATTAGGTTTCAAAAATTGGAACATGACAATGAAATGATCATTGGATCATTAAACAAGTACTTTTGAACATAGCGGATATCATATTGAATCTTTCATTGAATCAACAAATGAATACATTGAGAATTGAATATAACGATTGGGTCGGATTATCGGACATAAGAAAATCAAATTGAACATCAAAACATTTTAGAAAGATGAGATAATTAATCGGTAACAAACGTCGAATTCAAAATTTATTCGATTCGGACTTTGGCTCAAGAAGATAATCAATTTGAACGTTTTAAATTATTGAAAAGGTGAAAATGGACTTAAAAATAATAAAGGAGGTCAAAATATAATTTTGGAAACTGTCCCGATCGTGACCGCACAAAAAAAACGGCGCGATTGCGCGAAATCGGCCCTAGCCACTGACCCGGGCGCGCCCGCGCCACTGTTCACGCGCGGTCGCGCGTGAACAGTAACGTGAACAGTGTTTTTTTTTTAATTTTGTGGCTGTGAATCTGAATCTTTTAGTGGTTCTTTTAGAATCATATTTATTGAAATCCAAACTTCAAATTTTTAAAATTTTCAAGTTTTATGAAATATTGTTATAAGTTCAAAAATCCGATTTTCTTGAAATTTTGCTAAGGTTCTTCGTTGTCCCACGGTTCAAATCATCAATCAAACCAAAATGAAGCAAATAAACCAAGGATTATCGCATAAATCAAATCAATGCTCCATAGCTCATTTTTGTTCAACTAAATCACAAGGAATCTCATAAAAATAAAAGAAAACATGCCGTAAATCTTACTTATCAAAATATCAAAATTCCATAACAAATATTTTAGGTGTCCACATGACTTTATTATGTCCAAATGATCCTTCATTCATGATCAAGGGTAAGCCTCATAGGATTATCAATGAAGTCATCAAGCTCAAATTAAGATCGATATCATCAACATCAAGATCGACAAATAAATCAAACATTGAGGAAGATCTAGCATAGATCATGATAAGAAATAGAACATGGCCATAGAAATAACCCTTACCTCTATGAGCTTTAAATCCCAAAGTGTTAGTAGTTCAAGATCCTTAGTAACTCCAAGCTAACTACCTACAAATCGTTAACCATTTTATTTTCACCTTATAATTCATATTAACATATTTCATAAATAAATACTAAGCTCACCAAGTTTGTGCTATTAAGGAGAGTGTCCTTCCCTTTTCCCCTTTTTTCCTTCTTAAGTGTTTTGAAAAAAATTTGAAGAAATATAGTATGATAGGAGAGAGATTTATATGTCTACATATATATAGATATATATGTTTATATAGAAGATGAAGGAAAGAAAGGTGCATATTTTATATGTATGTTTCCGTGTATGTGTGTGTGCAATGGAGAAGAGAGTTTTTGTCTTGCAAAGTAGAAGTAATGAAAGCAAGACTTGCTATTTATATGTAAAATTTTGGAGGGTCAAATTTGTAATTGGAAACTTACAAGCTTGCTAAACAAGCCTTGAACTATATATATATATATATACATACATATATTTCCACATGTTAATAAACTTGGCTCTCAATTTTTTGACATTAAAAATTGTAAATATCTTCCCCATTTTGGGGGATCACAATCCGGCAAGATTTTTTTTAAGATTTTCTTCTTTTTTTTTTTTTTTTTTTTTGAAAAATTTGGGAATTAGGCTTTAGAATTGGGCCAAATTTTGTTATGTATTGGGCCGAAATCCAGGTTTTGGCCCAAGTTTAATTGCTACAAAATTTTCGATTAGTAAAATGAAATATTTTCGTTGCTAGAAAATTTTTGAAATGTTGTGAGAAAAATTGTTAGTGATAGGTAGAGCATTATGTTTGAAAAACGGAGATTTAAAAATATAATTAGGAAAAATTTGGGTACAAGAAGAATTTTTGAATATGAGAAAATATTTTAATTATAAGAAAAATTTTGGTGATTAAAAATTGATTTGTCATTGAAGATTTAAAATTCAATTAGGGAAAATTCAGGGTGTTATATAGGATGTAGATTATTTATTCATGTACGTGAGTAGCGTTTCGCACCTAGAGGCGGATCCTCGGATCCTCTAGGATCCGGGGCGTTACAAAAAGAGTGATCCTCATTTGAGATCATTCCCCTATGTATTACCTATATATTATAAGAGAGGATGCGCGTGGTTACAGTATTTTGGCGCGTGCATGGCTTTTCTAATTTTTTTTTCGCTCATCAATGTGTCAAAACGACACCGTTTTATTAATGTTGTGCTTTTACTGCTTGTTCATTGTGCTACTCAGCATGTACTTCTGATGGGGCCCACAGGTTTGGTCGGACGAAAAAATCGACTTTCTGGAATTTTTTTTATTTAATGGCAAAACGATGGCGTGTTGATAAAGTGTGCTATGTTAGTTTGTTCTTTTTGCTGTTTTGATGGTACTGATGGTGGGCCCCCTCCACCATGGTTAGAAGAAAATTAGAAAGTGCCTTTTCCCTATTTGATTGAGAAAGTCTGATTTACATTTTCCTTCCTAGGCAAACAAATCCCTTCCCAAGGTAAAAATCTCGTGGCTTTCACTGTTTCCTTTTTCCTCCCTTTCTTTTATTTTTTATTTTTTTTAATTTTTGATGAATTGCTTTTACCTTCCGTTCTTCTCTTTCTTTATTATTATTTTATTTTATTTTATTTATATATATATATATTATTATATTACCTATATATTACCTATTACCTATATATATATTAATACTTTATTTATATATATATATAGATTATTTTATTATATATATATAATAAGAGGGAATGCGCGTGCAACAGTGCTGACGCGTGCTCGAGGCCTCTTTTTTATTTATTTTTATTTGGATTTGAGGTCCAAAACGACGCTGTTTTGGACCGTGTTTGCTATGTTTGGTTGTACAGAATGCAGTTGCCTTTGTATCTTGTGGTGGGGCTCACAGGACAAGTTAGAAGAAAATGTTTTGGTTTTGGTTTTTATTTTTTCTTTTTTTTTTGTGATAAAAATTATTCCAGCTTCTATTGTTTGGGCCATGTGCTTTTGCATTTATACTTTAGTTTGTCTTCTTGCAATTAAAATACTGTTTCCGTCAATTGTACCATGAATCATGTTTTGAGTGGGACCGCCTCAATTGTTTAGAAGAAAATGATAAGTAATGTTTATATATATTTTGGAGTCTTTTAATTTGAAAATTTGTATTTGGAAAATAGTGTTTTAAAAGGGGTTAAATGCAATTTACCTCTTTGTATTCACTCTAATTGGCACAAAACTCCTTAAATTTTTTTAATTAGCATGAAACTCCTTGTATTCCTGAAAATGTTGCAAAAAAGGGGGCCGTCTTTATTGTGTATTTTGCACGGGCCATCTCCGCAATTCTTTTATGTTTTTTTTGTTGCTTTATAAAATAAAATGACCCATTTGCCCTTCAAGTAAAATGCAATTTACCTCCCAGTATTCATTTTAATTGGCAAAAAACCCCTGTATTCGTCTTAATTGACACAAAATCTCTTCTATTCCTGAAAATATTGCCAAAAAAAAGATCATCTTTATTGTTTGTGGAAAAGAAAAATAAATATTAAAAATAAAAGTTAACAAAAAATATTTTATCAATATTTTTTGTAACTAATTTGTTATTATATTTTATAGTAGAATTATTTTTATCCATTTACTTAATAATGGGCCAAAATAACTACTAAATGTGCTTCTATTATATACTAATAACTATGGCAAACTTAATGCGGGTGTTTAAATTTATTTTTACAAATTTAAAGTATTTATTTATTCTTAATAGTGATAAATATTTTTTATTTGTTGATATTTTTATTTGAATTTTGCGAATAATGTAATTTGACAATAAAATTAGGATTTTTTTTAAGCTAAGAGTTACGTAGTGCTTGAAATTGGGGAAAGAAAAATCTAAAATAGATTAAAAAAAGTGATGCACTTGCTACGATAGAGGGGATTTAAGTAATTTGGTAATTCTAAAAATGATTTAAATTCAATTGGGCGAATAAGTATCATTTTACCAGGTACAGGAAATTTTTTGCTAATTAGAAAAACTAAGGGACTTTTGTGCCAATTAGAATTAATATAGGGGTATTTTGCATTTTACCTATTTTAAAAGTGAAGTTCAGGAATATGATAGTGGGTGTGAGACCCCAAAAATTTTCTTAATTTAATTTTTAAACCGTTGTATTTAATCAATAAACATTTTGAAACGTTTTGAGAAAAATTTTAGTCGGTAATTGATTTTTCGCCGATTCGAGATTTTTCTCACAATTAAAAATATTTTATCATTTTTAAAGAATCTATTTTATATTTGAAAGCTATTGAAATTATTATTTTGCCCCAAAAATGTCCATAACTATATATTTAGACCCTTAGTTTAAAAATTACTTCATTTTACGGCTACAAATTTTGGTAAAGGAAAACCTTGTCTTAAAAATTTTTCTTTTAATCAAAACTTACCAAAACTATACCATTAATTTCAAAAATTATATTTTAGCCCAAGAAATTCTTGAATTAACAA
>JACFYI010002954.1:1061361-1075558 GCA_014898755.1 Handroanthus guayacan | reverse complement strand
TTACCATAATCATGAGCAAGGGTAGCAATGATATGTTTTCCAGGACTTTGAGATGTTTTGGACAAGGTAGTATTATCATTATAAATGGGCAAAAAAGTAACTTTATTCAAACAAAAAATGCACTTGAGTTGTTTAGGGCAAACAATGAAGAATTAGATCCAAGGGTCCACGTTTAATCGCTTAAAAATTGACGGCAAACAATGCTTACCTGATGTTAAATTAAAACAGGAGATTAGGATTGTAGAAAAGCCGAATTAAAATTTTCCATGTTCGAGTTTAATTAATTGCACGAGATATGTTGTTATGCCTTCCTTTTAACTGATTATTTATAATTATCTATTAATTAATTCTGTTAATCCCTTGATTAGCGGATTGTTTTGACAAGTTGAATTAATGCTTTATAAAGTGTTGAAAATTCGTGAGGATTCACTATTCTGGAATAATGTTTTTTCTCTTGTTCCATACTATTAATACATATCAAGTGTATCAAAATTTTTTCCATATAATTAAAAACATAATATTGTGAATGTTATACATTAGTTAGCATTCATGTAATGGAATATTATGAAACACGAATTGAAACTGGGTATTCAAAGTGTTGAAAATTATGATCTATGTTGACGTGAAAATTGTAGCAAGGTGAAGTATGATTCCTAAACTAAATCCAACAAATTCCTTTTTTTTCCATTATAGTTTTGCTGGATTAGAGCCTATGAATTGTAGAGCATTTAACTTTCAGAAGCAAGAAGAGAGAAATAGAGAATTCGTGCACTACATGTCAATTGAAAGTTTTAACGAGTTTTCTACGTATATTCTAGTTAATCTCTCTTTTGTATGTCATTTTTTCTGAGGGACTTAGCTGAGGACTTTGTTGTCAGCGTAATCAATATAGGTTTCAGTTTGAAAAAGAGTGTTGAGTATTCGTATGGTTTAGTGACAGCAAGTCTTACGTCAATTAGTCTTTGGTTTCCCAGACACTACACTTTGAATTCTCTATTCCAATTCGTGTTTTAATACAACTGTTCATTTGAGATTGTCGTCTCCCTCGAGAGTGGCTATCATCATTGTCGTCTCCCTAGAGGAGTGGCTTATCTCCTATGTGAAAGCATTTCTTTGTTACCGTACTCGTATTGTCAAATTATATGTACTTACATTCATACACAAATTATGTTCTTTGATTAAGTTCATAGGTTTAAAATTCTGATAGAAAGTTTAGGTAGTGGATGTACGCTAGCTTTACCCAATCATTATAGTCATTTTGTCAAACAATACAAAAGATTAGGGCTGCTAGGAACAAGTCATCCCAGGGAAGGTATGTATCAATTTAATGAGAAAAATAGAATTACTACTTTAGCATTCAGTGTCGTATCACCTTCTTATGCTATTTCTCTGAACAGGTTAGAATCATTTGTCAAACTAGGCGTTAGCACATTGGCACATGCTAAATGAAAGGTACATTACTTTTCTTGGCAGAAGATTCTTGCCTGGTTAATTGCTACATTAAACATTTCAGTTGAGATTGTAATCAAATCTGGATAATGAGCCTTTTTGCTTTTTTTTTTTTAATTGGATAGGTTCAGGTCAGTTTCTATTTGTTGTTTTTTGTCAGCCTTTTCTAGGGGTGCTGGAATAGTTGCTAAAGCTACCCATGTTCTAACTTTATCAATGCACACAGCTAATGTACAATGCCTATACTAATATATGTGTTCTCTGAGGTCGACCATTTGTGCCCTAATGGCACGTTTCATCATTTTCCTGGAAAGATTTTCCCACTCATTCAGTCCCACTTCTTATATGATAGGACTAGGACAAGTGGTATTCGATAGCTTCAGGGTTGAATATTGTTAAAGTGAGATAATTTGTAATTCTTGAAATACAAAAGCCGCCACAATCAATTTTGACCAATGGGATTGTTTGTGACTTCAACAATTGTGGCTAATCTTGATTAAGTAACTAATCCTCAATTAATTAAAGGATTAGACAAAAGGAAGGACATGAAGCATCCAAAGACGGCAGCATGCAATATTTGACCAAGGATGAAAAATTGAGAAAGGACATGAAGCCTCCAAAGACGGCAGCATGCAATGTTTGACCAAGGATGAAAAATTGAGAAAGGACATGAAGCCTCCAAACCGCCAATCTTGAAGCCTCCAGTCGCCTAATATTTTCGTTATAAATATATGTTATGTATTCTAGCAAATTATGAGAGAAAAAAGAAAGAAAAAATTAGATGTATTTTTTAGAGTGCGTTTTTTAGAATAGAAAGAGAGATATTCCAAGGTTGTAGTGCATAAACTTTGGAATAATTTCGTAATATTGTATTTTCAATATATAATAGCCTCTATTTTTTATCAATCTCTCTTTCAATTTCACTTCTACACCCAACATATTTTTGGTATCAGAGCCACCCTTGGTTTGATATCCATTCACGTAGAAAAGAAAAATGGCTTCGACGAGCAATAGTGAACTTGCGTTCATATATTCCCAACAAGGTGTTCCAATTTTTATTGGACAAGATTATGAATTATGGAGTGTCCTAATGCGGACATTATTCGTATCTCATGAACTCTGGGATATCGTTGAAGAGGGGTATGAAATATATACTCCAGAAGAAGAAGCCAACCTTACTGTAGCGAAGAAACGGGAGCATAAAGAAAATAAGACCAAAGATACAAAGGCCTTATCCTTTATGCACCAAGGTGTGAGTCGATCCATTCTTCCACACAATACAGGTGCAAAGACGTCAAAAGACGCATGGGAAACTCTCAAAAAATAATTCAGAGGCTATGAAAAAGTTATCTCTATAAAATTGCAAAATTTATGGCGAGATTTTGATAATCTAGCCATGAAAGATACAGAAAATGTGCAAGAATTTTTTTCTAGAGTCTCCACAGTGGTCAATCATATCAGAGGATATGGTGATACTATTGCAGATAAAAAATTATTGAAAAAGTCCTACGGTGCTTGCCGTCGAAATTCGAGCACATAGTTACCGCAATAGAAGAGTCCAAAGATCTATCAAAATTATCTTTGGATGAACTTATGGGTTCATTAGAAGCCCATGAAAAAAGAATGAGCAGATTTACTAGTCAAAGCTTGGAGCAAGCTTTTCAAGTCAAAGCCAACGTGTTAGGACAAGAAAAGAAAAAAGTCGGTGAAATAAAAAATAGCCAATTCCAAAGAGGTGCACGTGGACGAAGCCGTGGTAGATACCAAAACCCCCAAACTCGAGGACGAGGAAAAGAAGGTAATTTTATGCAAAGAAAGTTTAATCAAAATTCGGATTCATATTGTCGGATATGCAGAAAAAATAGCCATGACACCAAAGATTGTCGATTTAAGTGCAAAAGATGCAGAAACGCAAATCATTCTGAAGAAAATTGTTGGTATAAAGATGGCGAACTTCACAGATGCCGATCAGGTATTTTATTTATGCTTAAATTCTCAACAAAATTTTGAGAATATTTGGTATGTGGATAGTGGTTGCAGTAATCACATGTGTGGGAATAAGAAAATATTTGTGAATTTGGATGAGTCATACTCATCTGAAGTGAAACTTGGAGATGGCAAGGCACATAAAATTATCGGAATTGGAGCAGTTGCAGTGCAAACTAAAGAAGGTAACACAAGTGTAATTAAAGATGTGTTCTATGTGCCTGACTTGACTCAGAATTTATTAAGTGTTGGTCAGCTACTGGAAAAAGATTACAAAGTGGAGTTTAATAATGACCAGTGTGTCATTATTGACAAGCAAAAGAATATTACAATGGCAAAAATTAAGATGAGTTCAAATAAAATGGTTCCTCTTAATTTGCCGTTGACTGAAAAAATAACACTCCAAAGTATGACTGATGAAGAATACAATCTTTGGCACTTAAGATATGGACATTTGAGTTATAAAGGATTAAGTTTGTTGAAAAGGAAAAATATGGTATTCGATCTTCCAAATATTCCAGATTGAGGCAAAACATGCGAAGGATGTATTTTTGAAAAAATGCATCGTCTACCACTTCCAAAAATTTCATACAGAGCCAAAGCTCCACTCGAGATAGTACATGCTGATATTTGTGGACCAACACAGACGCCATCTCTAAATGATAACAGGTATTTTCTGTTATTTGTTGATGATTATATTAGAATGATGTGGGTTTATATTTTGAAGCAAAAGTCAGAAGCATTTTCAAAATTCCTAGAATTCAAAGCTCGTGTGAAAAATCAAAGTGGTAGGAAAATAAAAGCTCTCAGAACTGATCGAGGAGGCGAATTTATTGGAAAATTCTTCTTGAACTATTGCTAGGAGAAAGGAATTCATCGACAACTGACAGTTCGATACACTCCACAAAAAAATGAAATGGCAGAATGAAAGAATTGAACTATTGTCGAAATGGCTCGAAGTATGATGGCAGGCAAAGGATTACCAAAAAGTTATTGGATAGAAGCTGTAAATGCAGCCATCTATATTTTGAATCGTTCACCTACAAAAGCAATTTCAAATAAGACGCCATATGAAGCATGGTATAAAAGAAAGCCTCAGGTAAATCATCTCAAAGTTTTTGGTTGTATTGCTTATTCACATGTTTCTTCCCAAAAAAGAGAAACATTCGATGATAAAGGCGAGAAACTCATTTTTGTTGGTTATAGTGACAAATCTAAAGGATACCGTTTACTAAAACCAAAAACTAAAAAACTCATTATTTCTCGAGATGTTATTTTTGATGAAAAGCAGTCATAGAATTGGGAAGAAGATGAAAAAATGAAAACAAAGATTGTATATTTGCCTGGACCAACTTCTATTTCACCAAAGAAAGAAGATGAATCAAGTACGAGTGGAAGCACCATCTCAAGTAGCAGTCCGAGTTCTAGCTCATCAGAGTCATCTACTAGACCATATCCAGAGTCTGAAAGCCCAATAAGAAATGTACGAAGTCTAAGAGAAATTTACGAATCATGTGATGTTGCATTTTTCTCTTGTGAGCCGCAGACCTTTGAAGAAGCAGCTAAAGATGAAGTATGGCAAAATGCAATGGATGAAGAAATGGCTAGTATTGAAAAGAATAAGACGTGGGAGCTTGTAGACCTTCCCGAAGGAAAGAGTGTGATTGGAGTAAAATAGGTCTACAAGACAAAATATAAGGAAGATGGCTCAATCCATAAGCACAAAGCCCGTTTAGTAGCTAAAAGGTATTCTCAACAACCAGGAGTAGATTTTAATGAAACATTTGCTCCAGTTGCTCGAATGGAAACAATACGAATTGTTCTAGCTCTAGCAGCACAATTGGAGCTACCAGTATATCAATTAGATGTCAAATCAGTTTTTCTAAATGGAGAATTAGAAGAAGAAGTTTACGTCGAGCAACCAGAAGGCTATATTGTAGATGGACAAGAAAATAAAGTTTATCGACTTAAGAAAGCATTATATGGATTGAAACAGGCTCCACGGGCCTGGAATAGCAATATTGATAACTATTTCTAGAAGAATGGATTTCAAAAGAGCCAAAGTGAACCATCGTTATATGTGAAGAAAATAAGTAAGCAAAATTTTCTTATAGTCTGTCTTTATGTCGATGATCTAATTTTTACAGGAACAGATTTAATGATGATGGAAGAATTTAAAAAGGTTATGATAGAGAAATATGAGATGACAGATCTTGGTTTGATAAAATATTTTCTTAGAATTTAAGTCCGTCAGTCCAAAGGAGAAATATTTATTTTTCAAGAAAAATACCTTGAAGAGTTGTTAAAAAAATTTCAGATGAGCAATTGCAAACCAATTTTAACTCCATTCATAGTCAACGAGAAATTGCAATTGAATGACAGAGCAGATAAAGTTGATGCGAAGACATATCGAAGTTTAGTTGGCTCATTGATTTATTTGACGAATACACATCTAGATATTGTCTATCCAGTTAGTTTGATATCAAGATTTATGCATGAGCCAAGTAAATTATATTATGCAGCAGCAAAAAGAATTTTAAGATATCTTCAGGGCACAAGAAAACTTGGCATCAAATATATCAAGGAGAAAGAAAATAAGCTTGTTGGATACACAGATAGCGATTAGGCTGGATCAGTAGACGATCGAAAAAGTACATCTGGATATGTGTTCTGTTTGGGTTCTAAAATTATTTCTTAGACATCCAAAAAACAAAAAACGGTATCACTCTCATCCGCAGAAGCAGAATATATTGCCGCCACTGATACCGCTTGTGAAGCAATTTGGTTGAGAAGAATTTTAGCAGATGTTCATCAAGACCAAAACACTCTCACAATAATATATTGCGATAATATATCAACAATCGCAATGACGAAAAATTCAGTTTTTCATGCGAGATCGAAACATATTGAACTTCGTCATCACTTTATTAGAAACATTGTCAGTAATCAAGAAATTCAGTTGGAGTTCGTAAATACCAAAGATCAGTTGGCAGATGGATTCACGAAAGCAATCAATTCGGAAAAATTACAGCAATTCCGATATGAAGTACGAATTACAAATTAAGAGGGGGTGTTAGAGTGAGATAATTTGTAATTCTTGAAATACAAAAGCCGCCACAATCAATTTTGACCAATGGGATTGCTTGTGACTTCAACAATTGTGACTAATCTTGATTAAGTAACTAATCCTCAATTAATTAAAGGATTAGACAAAAGAAAGGACATGAAGCCTCCAAAGACGGCAGCATGCAATGTTTGATCAAGGATGAAAAATTGAGAAAGGACATGAAGCCTCCAAACCGCCAATCTTGAAGCCTCCAATCGCCTAACATTTTTGCTATAAATATATGTTATGTATTCTAGCAAATTATGAGAGAAAAAAGAAAGAAAAAATTAGATGTATTTTTGAGAGTGCATTTTTTAGAATAGAAAGAGAGATATTCCAAGGTTGTAGTGCATGAACTTTGGAATAATTTCGTAATATTGTATTTTCAATATATAATAACCTCCGTTTTTTATCAATCTCTCTTTCAATTTCACTTCTACACCCAACAAATATTCCCATTAAAATTGGCAGGACTCTTTCCTCATTACACATAATGCTTTCTTGACTTCTCTGATTGATTACCATGACTTTTGGTATTACATAACAGGGAACTAGATGTGTTCTTCCAGTTCCAAAACCAGTAGTCAACCATAGGATGTACTCCGTGGGAGCATCCTTTGATTCCAGGCCTAAGGCTAAGGCCACTGTCAGCATAGGCTTGCCGTTTGTAGATATGCGCTTGAAGCAGCTGGTGCTGTTTTCCAGAACTGGATTAGTCACTACTTTATTCTTTAGTTAATTTAGTTGATGCCAACAAAATTGTTACTTGAAGTAATAGTAGCATGCATAAAAAGATAACATTGATTTACCGGTGTTTTAATTATTATATCAACATGTTACTCCTCTATTCTTACAATTGAGAAATAATATTGACCTCGATTAAGTCTACATAGTAGTTATTTTTGTACCTTCTAGTAATGCATTGGATTAAATGTGAACATCGTGCTAGACAATAGAGGCTTCCACAACAGAAGCTCCCTAACCCAGAAGATGACCAGATTTCTCCTGATGGATATTATGCCTGTTGCCAGATTTCTTCTCATGGATATTATGCCTTTTGCATGCAACCACAACACCCCCCCACCCCCCGGCCCCCCGGGGCCACCTCACTCTAATGGATTCATCCGTTTATCGAGTAAAGTGCTAGTTAACCTAAAGAGTGATCGGCTAATTTGGTGCCGAAATTTGAGCTATGAAAATAGAAGTTTCGGGCTCAAATTGAACCACCCTGAAATAGGCTTCAACAAATTAGATTCCCTATTACAAAATGAAATTTTATCTCATATTTCATACCTTTACATATATACCGTGTGCATTGTATTTATTGTTAAATATTTTTATAAGAAAATATCTAGTACACACAGTGTGTATTTAAAGTATGAAATAGGAGATGAAATACCATTTTGGAATAGAGAATAAACTCAAGGCTTCAATTGCTTGGCATGGGGCATGCTTAAACACATTCAACTTGTTCTTCAAATCAAGTTAATTAGGGGGATACATAATCGATCCTTGTGATGTAAACTTTCATTTCATGTACTTCCTCGCAAAATATTGTGTTTACGACTACCCATGACTTGGATTTGGACCAAATCAGGATATTTCGAATTTAACTACCAATTTCTATATTCAACTTTTGATATGAGATCCTATAAGATTTAAGTCCATTAATATCAAGTTTGAATTTGATTACAATTCACAACTCAATAAGAAAATATAACCTTAATAATGGTAAATAATAATTCATATTAAGAATATTTTCATTGTTTTAATAACTAAAATATGCAATAATTACAAATTTTAAATTATTACTTATAATGTCACATATATTATGTGTAAGAATTTTATTAATATTAAAAATAGGAGATTGTTATCTTAATAGAAAATATTGTTATAATTCGAATTGAATTTTAGTAGGTTGAGTTGCTTAATGTCATATTTGATCTACCTATTTTGGATTATAAAGTATTTATAATCGAACATAATCCATCAAATATTTTATTCGATAAAAAATTCTAAAATTTGAATCAAATCCGAATCAGAGTAAAGAAAAAAAAATCATCCTATTGATAGCCGTAATTCTGTTTTTGTTGTTGGGAGCCTGAGTGACAATATGAACACTTTAGCTAATTATGTGCCGCATTATGTTAGCATCCTTACATCCTTTGCCCTTTGAACTAGGGGTGTTTATTGGGTTGTGTATACTCAACAAACTCTAAAATTAGACCCAAACTGAATAATTTGAATTGGGTCACGGGTTAATCTGGTATGTTCTGGTAAAATATGATCAGACCTAGCCACAATTAGTTCAAGCATCAAATCAATTATTGATATTTTTTTGAAAAGTTACTTTTAGTTACTTAAAACTGAAGTAGTGAAATAAAAGTTTCAAATTAAAACCTTACTCCAATTCTTGAAATACTTCATTACCCTAAAAACCATTCGAAGAAAAGAGTTCGGAGAGGACGTATGGACATATATTTCTACAATCCCTTCATGTTGATAATTAATATTTAATTTCATGATTATATCATTATTTGATGAGGTTTTCTTTTTATGCATCATTATTTGATCACATTACTGATCCTTTGGGATTATTGGCAAAGTAAAAACTAGCAATGAAAGATAACATAGTTGAGCTTGAAGGTGTCTATGAATAAGGAAAATAAAATAAATAAATCAATCAATCAATCAATCAATCAATCAATAAATAAATATTTCATAAAATGGAAAAAAAAGAAGGGGAAAAAAAAAAGAAGTAACCAGGTACCTCAAACCAAGCCAACTAGGTCAAGTCAGGTCTAGAAAATAATTCTCAATCCAACCCCCTTTAGCCTATTCTTTCCTCCAAACTCGTCCCAATCTAATCTATGCAACCCTAGTCTTAACACATAAATATAAATTGGTAGGTACTTAAAATCTCAATAGGTTAATTAACAGTAGTCTTTACAATTATGAACAACAATTTTTCCATTCCTAAAAAAAAAAAAGGATAATTGTTTTCTTTCTCCCTTGAAAAAAAATTATCATCATGATGTTTGCTAACCTAGAAATACTTTGATGAATGTTTAATAGAAAAAAGTCACATTTTTTATTTGCTTTTTTGACGATGTAATCCGGAAAAAGGAAGGTCTCTTAAATTTATTGCTGCAAAGTTACACCAAATGCGCGCGTGCGTGCGTGCGTGTGCGTGCGTGCGTGCGCGTGCTTCACAATTTTCTAGCTATAAAGGTTATATAATTTACTGCTTTTCGTATATAAATAAATGCTAAAAATTCTAGAACTGGAGAAGCTTCATAAATAAAATGAAAAAAAAAAATATATTGAGTAGGATAAAAGGGTCAAACCCCACCAAACATGCTCAAACTCCATGTCACTGGGGACTTGCTAGTTGGTGATCATCTGCCTCACCAACTCTAGTAATATTTATTTACCTACATCTACGAACCAATTTAAATTGGACAGCAATGCAAAAGTTCAGTACAAAAGGTTACATTTGATTGTTGATAACAACTTACAGTTGGCCGGTAACAAAATGGGAAAGCCAATCAAATTGAGTCTGATTAAATAAATAATTATTTCAACTTTTTATCATTTTTTAAAGGGTAAATTGCAGTCTACCTCATGTGAAATAAGAAATATGCAAAAATTTTCCTGTGAAAAAATAATAAATATTGAGATCCCTTGCAATTTTAAAACTCATGCATTATAATCCCCTCCATTAGGACATTGTGGCTCATTCGTCATTTTGAAGTAATTTTGTTATTTTAGCCTGTGTAATATCAATTTTGTCTTCTGTTAGTTAGCATATAACACTCAGTAGCATAAAAAGTTAATCACAATTGCCTTTTTTTTTTTTTTATCTTTTTCTTATTAAAAAATTTTTGCTCTTCCGTTACTTCTTTTTTTAACCAGAGGAAGTTCAAGCAACAAATCACATGTTTTTAGGCATTATAAAGGGCAAAAGTGATATTACAAAGGTCAAAATAACAAAATCAACTTTAAATTGCGTAAGTAAGCATACATTGTCCAATGGAGGGAGTAAAACACATGATTTTTAATATTACAAAAGATCTCAATGCCTATTGATTTTTAACTGAAGTTTTTTGCACATTTTACATTTCACAGAGGCTAAATTGCAATTTACCCTTTTTTAAAATTATGCGAGTTGTCAATGAGTTCTTAGCCCAATGATTAGGTGGAAGGCTCCACATAACTATGAGGATACAGGTTTGATTTTGTCTTTGTCATATTGATGTTGAATATAGTTGTCATATTAATTTAATGTTGTAATAATTGATGATGTCATAAATCTTTTCTTTTTTTAAAAAAATGTGAGTCTAGTTTGTTCATTTAAGAATAATTGTCGATGTGTCATGATGAGTCATGAGTTTGTTTATTATTTTAATTTTTTTCTTTAGAGAAACGATTACATTCGATTATACATCAATATAATTGCAACATTACGTTTTAAAGACCAAATATACGGCTAAATACAATTCAAATAATCTAAACTACCATATTAGTAGACAAAGACTATTATACAGCAGATAGATACCCATACGTTATTAGTGGGACTTGAATCTTGCACCTTTACTATGAAAAGGTGGAAATGATGACACTGCATTCAAAAGAAGATAGCTTATTATTTGAATTTTTCAAATCATAAGATGTTCCTATAATTATAGCACACCTCAAAAACTGTTGATGGTCCCTTCATCTAGTGGGGTGAGGGGGAAGATGTTTCGTGAATTAGATCAAGCTCCATTAACAAATTAATATACTATCATTTTTTTTTTTTTTTTTTATATTTAAATAAAACTGAGTTGAATTTGAATCATATAAATAATAAAAATTGTTCAAATTTTTATTATTTGACACTTGTAAGTTTAAGTACATGTAGACAAGAGAATTTTCACGCACGTCTAGTTGTAGAATTGGAGCTGCTTAACTGATTGAAAGCTTCGTCACAACAATCTATATGCTTGAAAAAAAAAGAAAAAAAAGAAAAAAAAAAAAAAAGCACACCATTTTGCCTTTTCCCCATTAAACTTCAATATAGAGTTACAAAGGCAATCATATTTCTAGAAAGAATAGAAAACCTAAATATATTAAAATTGCTAATAAGTTGAAATTTCTCACTTTTTGGTCCTTTCTTCAAATAATGTTATGGTGCCAAAGCCATGACTATGTTATGAAAGCATCAACTATAGAATTCATACATTTTTAATTTTTATGTATCACATAGGATCAAAATACGAAACTTGGAATTGAAACAAAGAAGGAATGAATTTGATGAATGAACTATGGCAATGAAAACTAAGATATTTAAAAAGAAAAAAGAAAAAAAAAACCTCAATGAACCCAAAAAAACAAAATAATAATAATAAGTAAATAAATAAATAATTCAAGTTACATTTGCATTCAAGATAATTTGCATGGTAAATTCATCTAAATGCATGAAAAGAAATATAAGTGTTAACATTAGAATGTGTTTGGGGCAAATACCACCCCCCACGCCCCACCCCCCCATCCCCAACTCCCTGTAATAAACTCTTTTTTGCTTATTTTGAATCATTTATTTTAATTTATGTTTAATCTCTTATTTCATTATACGAGTGACTATCAAGTATATTACATTCATAACACTGTATCTGTACAGGAAAAAATTTAATATATTTGATATATATTTAAAACGATTAATAAAAAATGAAATATTGTTTTAGAAGATTCTATTTGCTTTTTATTGACCTACTTTGTATTTCATTTTATGAACTTTTGTCAATGTCCAAGGGCTTTAAGAACATGCCAATATATATAAAATATATATTTGCTTAACAAAAACAAATTAATTAAATGATTGGGCATATTTAATTAAGAAAAAGAAATCAATTAAATCATCATCCAATCATTAAATTAAATATTACCTTAATCTAACCAGGCCCAACCACGTACGGCACAAAGGGCGCTCAATTCTTTCTCTACTAAAAAATATTAATTTAAAATAAATTGTAAACTAATATGTTTCCATTTTCTCAAAGTATCTTTAATTGAATTCGTCATGTTATACATAGATTTCACGATCTGTTCAAATAAATTATAAATTATTAAATGACATATAATAATATTAATATTTTAATTATGTCTTTGTTACATTTTCTACCAATAATTTACTACGTTATAAAGATATATCTTCAAAAAGATAAAAAAACAAAAGAAAAGAAAAAAGGAAGTACCATGAAATTTCACCAACCATTTGCTTCGACTTTAAGAAGGCATGTTTGGTGCCTTCTACAAGTACTTCTTCATGCCACCCTCCCACCCCCCAAACCCCCCAAAACACAAGAAAAACTAATATTTAATTATGAAAAAGACTTGGAACTTTTGCCCTATAAGTAACTCACCTCTTTCACCATTTCTACACCAAGCCCATCTTTTTTCTCTCCAAAAAAACTCCCACGATTTCCCATTTTTTTTTATCTCATATATAATATATACATACACACAAAAGGTATAGTACACACACAATACACACACTAAAGTGTGTTTTCAACCATGGACAATACTCACACTACTACTATTGCTATAATCTTGGCTGTGGTCATGATGATGTTGAGCACCACTGTTTCTGCTGATCCAGATATGCTTCAAGATATTTGTGTTGCTGATCTCAAATCTGGTACCTATACCTACATTTATACATATAATATACACTCTTTTTTTTTTCTACTTATATATAGTACTAAGAAAAATGTGATACTTATCGTATAAGCTCCCAATAGTTATGGGTTACTTTTAATTTATATATATTAATTGTTTTAAGTTTTTTTATTAATGCCAGATCTTGATGTTACTATTCTGCAATGGGCAATATATATATATATATATAATGATATAGTCTATTGTTTGAAATTTGAATTGTATGATATGATAGCCGGCTAGATATTGATTTGCATTAATGCTGTGATTACTAGTCCCAGTGGCCTCAACTACTCTTCAAATTTTATCTTCTTTAGTCAAATTATATCCAATAATTTTGGAGTGAACACAAAGTTATTATAGGTTATGTAATTTTATTTTCTAAAAATTAAAAATCTTATCTTTTGGCTGCTGAAAGAATGAGCATCTGCCATGATAAAATTGCTACAAAATTAATTATGTAGCTATGCTTCAAATTATAGTCACAACATTTTTTTGTAGTATATAATTTCTTTTCTAAGCAAAATTAGTAGCTATTCATTCATGTTCATATTTTGAATCATGACTATGGTTAATTTTATAGTTAATGATCAACTAGGAATGTATTTACTTCACGTTTGTTAATGGTAATTTCCCGCTAAATGTAGGGATTGGTGCCTATTTTTTCAAGTGCCTTCAAAATACCTTTAAAATATACAGTTTTAATTAATTTTCAATCATTACTTTATTTTATAAATATATATACTAAAAACACATTATCAATGACAAAAGTATCTCTAAAAATAAAATAAAGATTCATGTTTAATATTATCATTTAGTTGGCATTAGCTTTCACAATTTAATATCCTTTTTAAAAAAAAAGGATTAATACATTAAATTATTAAATCAAAATACGTCAATACACATCTATCTATATATATATAGGAGATCGGTACTTGACTAAAATTAAAGCAATTT